>NEWO01000014.1:1352380-1365343 GCA_003013225.1 Phalaenopsis aphrodite
ATCTCCTAGAACTTTAATGACAACCCTTTCAATGAAACGAGCCATCTTATCTGACATAGCTTGGCTCAAGTAGAAAATTCGATGCATTCTTCTTAACAATTTATTTTGAAATATGTCATTTTAGTTCCAGCATTTTATCCTCATGAAATTATTAATGTAAAGCTATTCATATTTGTGATTGTGCGCGTTTGTCCATCATTAAATCCTCAGGGAATTATTTATTTAAGGTATTTATAGTGTGTAATCTTGAAGTCACCTTATAAAGAAGATTTTCTATTTTTTACCTGAATGAAAAGCAGTTTATTTGTAATCTAGTGGTTTCGCTTTTGAACCAATTGTGTCCTTATTTTTTAAACTATGTGTCCATCATTTCAAGATTATATGCTATTGCGGAATTAAATAAGACTTCTTCTATTTATTTATTCTTTTTTATTTTATACCCACCATAAATCCTCTTATAGTGAATCATAGTAAAAATTTTATATTCATTTTTGTTTACCACTAATTAATTATCCTCTCAGGCATATTGTAATAGTACATCCACCTTTTCCCAGGATTGATTGTTCAAATTATCTTGCAATCTAACTTGAGGAGTATATGCTTAGACTGTATTTAAAAATGTTCATAGTGATTAATGGCAATCCCCAAATCATTAACCCTTTTCATATTTAATAGTTTTATCTTTCAACCCTCCTTCCTCTCTTCAGACCCTATTTCTATTCTTAACCTTTCAAACATGCAATAATCTATTGTTTTTTCAAATTTTTTTTAATTTTCCCCTTTTCCATTTTGTAATTGTTAGGTGCAGTTTGTTCATATTAACTTCAATAAATTCATTTTTCCTTACAATAGCACTACAACTATTCTTACAAACAGCTATAACCAACCCAAACAAATCTTAGTTTCTTTCACCTGTATACTATTTATTCTTCTTTTCATTGGGCCAACAATTTTTTCTCTTTGCATTCAAAGTCTCCAAATTCCTTGCAGTAAATTTAATTTTTGTTTTAGACATCACCTGCAGGAGACATCATTATGCCCATCACATGTTATTTATCACGATTGGTTATGATTAGCATGTCATTAGGAGTGCTTTTTGGATAAAGCGTTGATTGTTTCTCATTATAAAGTCAGACAATGACACTGCTTTTGAGAAACATACTAGCGCTAAGAAAATTCAAATTTGAATTTGAATCCGGTATAAGATTTAAAATTGATCGTGAACATAGCATTGGACCTCAACTTTTCTTATCAAAGCTCAGAAAAAATAACTAACTTCTGTTTTCATTGATGTTTATTTTAGTTGTTTCTTTCTTTTTCTCTAACTTATTCTTTCCTTAGTTCCGAGTTTAAGAGTTTTTATCATCATTTAGTGCATGTTTATTGATGTTTTCATTGATGTTTATTGTAGTTGCTTCTTTCTTTTTCTCTAAATTACTCTTTCCTTAGTTCCGATTTTAAGAGTTTTTATCATCGTTTAGTGCATGAAACGTGTTTTTATTCTCAATTGCTTCATTTGTATTTATTTTGCTAGATATACACCATGGCTTGTTGTTTCCATATTCTCGCTGTAGTGAAATATAAAAGGTGGCGTTATTGTTCAGGGAAGTTGCTTTACGCTTTATGCTTATGTTGATAATTTATAACTACTAATATTACACTACGCATTATTAAAAAAGAAGTTGAGAAGTCTTTAAAGAAAACCAAGGGTGGAAAATCCGTAGGATCTGATGATATTCTAATAGAAGTGTGAAAATACTTGGGAGATTTGAGAATTTATTGGCTTATTAATTATTTTAACATTATTTTAAAAACTAAAAAGGTGATTGAGGGGTGGAGGAACAATATTTTGGTCCCCATTTTTAAATGGGATGCACAAGAGTGCAAATTATAGATGAATTAAGTTAATGTGTCATGCATTAAAATTATGGGAGAGAGTAATTGAACATAGGTTAAGACGTGATACAAAGATTTCTCATAATCAGTTTGATTTGTGTCGGGTAGGCTGTGCTGAGTAGGCCTGCCATGGAAGCCATACATTTATTGAGAGGATTGATGGAGAAGTACATAGAGAGTAAGAAGGATCTACATCTCATTTTTATTGATTTAGAAAAAGCGTGCGATAAGGTTCAAAGAGAAGTTCTTTGGAGAGTTCTAAGAAAAATCTTTGTAGATATGACTTATGTTCAAGTCATTAAAAATAGGTATTCTAGTGTTGTTTCTTGTGTTTAAATAGAAGGAGAATTGACCAAGTTTTTTCTATTTCAGTTGGATAATATCGGGGATTGAATTTAAGCCCATATCATTTTGCTTTAGTTATGTTTAAATAGAAGGAGAATTGACCAATTTTTTTCTAATTCAGTTGGATAATATCAGGAATTGAATTTAAGCCCATATCATTTTGCTTTAGTTATGGATGCACTTACTGGTCATTATAGGAGGTACATTGGTGCATGTTTTTGCTGATGAAATCCTTATTGTGGATAAGACTAGAGAAAAAGTTCAGGATAAACTTAAATTATGGAGGTTTACATTAGAATCTCAAGGCTTTCGTTTGAGTATATCTAAAATTAAATGCATGGAATGTAATTTTAGTAGTATTAGATCTAGTGGCGGAGTTGTAACAATAAGTGATCAAATCATTAAAAGGAGTTAACGTTTTAGATATCTCAGGTTTATTGTTCGGAGTGTTGGTGATATATATTGGGGCATTATTAATAGAATTCAAGTTATATGGTTGAAGTGGAAGAATGCATCAGACCTATTGTGTGATAGAAAAGTACCCCTTAAAGGAAAATTTTATAAGATGGTGGCGAGGCATGCAATGCTTTATGGAGCAGAATGTTGGCCTATAAAAGAGAACATAAAACTAAGTTAAATGTTGCTAAGATGAGAATACTTAGATGGATGAGACTTGACTCTTGGACACAAAATGCAAAATGAATATATCCGTGAAGGGGTTGGTGTAGCTCCAGTGGAAGACAAGATTAGAGAGAGTTGTCTTAGATGGTTTGGTCACATTAGACAACCATCTGATGATCCGACAAACAAGGTTGGTGTAGCTCTAGGGCAGACAAGATTAGAGAGAGTTGTCTTAGATGGTTTGGTCACATTAGACATAACCATCTGATGATCCGGTTAGGAGAGTAGATGTTTTAGATTCGACTTATGTTAAGAAAGACAGAGGTAGACCTAAAAAGACTTGGTTCATGGTGTATAAATGATCTTAATTTATTAGAATTAAACGAAAATATGATGCTCATTATGACACAATGGAGAAAAAAGAATTCATGTTGCCTACGCTACTTAGTGGGATAAAGGCTCGTTGTTGTTGTTCTACTAATATTACACCACGCTATTAACTTTACGAAAGCACTAAAGTTAGTACCTTAAAATTTGGAGCAAAGTTAAAAGAACCTTTTACTATCTATATTTGATGTTCAGTTTCTCTGTGCTTTTGGTTGGTCGGATGAAGCTCGTCCTTTTTTCTTCTCTACTAGTGCTAGGGTTTTAACAGCAGGGGGCTGATTTAACTGTAATTCACATCTAAATAAACTTTTATTCAGCCGGAATGTATCATGTATTCTTGTTCTCAATCTCACATTTTAGATAGTTTGATTCTTTTAATTTCATTGAAATACACATATTCAATCACAGTCCAAGCTTTTGGTGAACTATTTATTGGTTAATTTTTCCTCTTCTCTGCCACCCGTGTAATATATTTTATGGTCAATAGGTTCTTATGGTTCAACTCTACGATATAAGAGTGTGGAGCGGATAAAGCCTATTGGTAAACATACTCTTCTTGGTGCCAGTGGAGAAGTCAGCGACTTCCAAGAGATTTTGCGCTATCTTGATGAACTAATGTAATAAATGCTCAGTTTTTATATCCTTGAATGCAAAACTTTCACAACAATTTACTTATTTGCAATTTTATTCCTGTTTTCTTATCTTAAGAGTTTTAACCATATCGCACCTACTGTAAAGTGCCAAAATAGTTCTCTGATTAAGTTTAATGGGGTCGTTTTAGTCTCACAATCTATAAAAGTGTCAGATTAATTCCCAGACTATAAAGAAATTGGGGCTGAAATAGTCCTTTGTGGGGACTATTTCAGCCTATATTAATTTTGTTTGGGAACTAAATTGGCACTTGTATATACTCTTTGTCGTAAAATGGACCGTTGCAGTAAGTAAAGGGACTATTTTGAGACTTTTCTCGCATCGATTGGTTTCAGGACTATTAATGAATTTGTTACTTTGCTTTTGTTTTTCCCAGTATTTATGATCATATGTGGGATGATGGAAATTCTCTGGGTCCTAAAGAGGTCCATAACTATTTGACTCGGGTTATGTACAATAGACGCAACAAATTCAACCCTTTGTGGAACTCACTTGTTGTAGGTGGAGTAAAAAATGGGCAGAAGTATCTTGGCATGGTCTGTAGAGATTTTCATAGTTCTTTTCATCAACAAAAATTCATTTATTAATTAACATGTTACTTTAATTTTGTTACTTGTATCCAGGTTGGTATGATTGGGACTCACTACGAGGATAACCACGTTGCCACCGGCTTTGGAAATCATCTTGCAAGGCCAATTATGCGTGCTGAATGGCATGAGAATTTGAGTTTTGAAGAAGCCGTGAAGCTTCTGGAGAAATGCTTGCTTGTCCTTTTATACCGTGATAGATCATCCATCAATAAATTTCAGGTATAATTGTAGACTTGAGTTTTTTTAGGGGGCGTTTACATAGATATCACACAATTCTTATGTATTTACATCTCACACCTATACACAACACACAATTTTGAGTGTTTCTAAAGAAAACTAATCATATTATAAGATACCAAACATGTTTCATTTCAAGTAAAAGTATAAACAAAATAAAAATAAAAAAATCATAAGTGGTCCGAAACAAACCCTAAGTTATTGCGGCCACTTGGGATATCTTGTTTTAGCTCAGTGCTCTGTTTCATTTGGCCTCTTTCTTTAAAAATAGTATTAGTTCCTTTTGGATCAATACTCCCCTTATTCTTATTTGAAATAATCATAAGAAACTGTTGAATTCTTGTTAAAGTGAAAATCTTAAGGGTACGCGAGCAATTTTATTTGCAATCGAATTATGTGAGTGGCTTTCAAGTATCTGGCATAGAAGAATGTTGACTCTTTTTTATTGTTATGAGAGAGAGAATTAGGGTGATAGAATTTTGTAAAAAAACTAATCCATAATAACATATTTTGCAACAAGCTATTCTTATCCAATGATGTATCATTTGATTTGTCAAACCATTGGTTTTGAATTGTGTTTTTTATATATTACACTCCAAATTAACAATTTTCCACTAGATAACAAATTTTGTGTTTTACTGGTTTCGTATTCATGACTGATTTCCTTAATGTACAGCTTGTAAAAATTTATTTTGTGCAATTATGTAACATTTCTTAATTTTGTATGGAGATTAATTGAGGCTTTCCCAAGACTGAGTAGGCTTTCAATTTTTAACAAATCAGCCGTTTTCTCATATCCTTTAAATTTATGAACCAATAGAATACCTTATTCCGACAAATCTCAGGTAAAATTATATTTGAATTTATTATTATGATTCATTCTGATATGAAATTCTGCATTTTTGGCGAGCTCTTTAGGACTGAACATCACAATAAAGAAACTTAGCATTTTTTCCTTTCCAAATCCCTTTCAAGGAGTTATTCAACAAAGCAATTTCTTTGCTATCCTTATTAACTACTACAATTATGCTTCTATGGTCAGCAATTCCATAATTTTTTCTTTATTTTGATATCCTTGAAAAAAGTATTAAAGCCACAAGGAGCGGAGAGTTGAATCTACATTTTAGGACTCAAAGGAGGCATGAGGGCAGAAAACTTTAATGCATTGATGTATTGTTTGTAGAGGCGTTCGAGGCTTACACCCCGAGACGCGCCTCAAATTGAGGCGCACAAAAAGTGTCTCAATGCTTCAGCCTCAATTTAATTAGTGAGGCTTACACCTTTTTCGTCTGACGTTTTATGCCTTAACTTTTGAGGCAGCTCTTCGTTCAAGTTATGCAAAAAGGTATATTATATTGTATATATTTGGATACAATGTCTCAAAAAAGTCAAAATATAATTTAAGTATTGATGCATGCAAGAGAATCCGCGGTGATAGAATGATTAATTAACATCATAGTATTGAACAAAAACTCAATACACACTCGGATAATATACATGATGGGCAAAAGTATCAGAAGATTTTTATGTGGAAAATCCAGAAAGTGGAAAAATTTTGTGGTCTGGCCCAATTGAAGAAATGCATCATAAATTGGTTATTACAGATATAATCCCTTGACCCACAGGCAAAAAATGGTTGCACAGTTTCCCGAGCTATAACATTGGTGCACGGAGAAACAAGTCATCCCGTGGTAGGGATGGTCACAACAGAGAGTAATTGTCGGGGGCTTCAATGCATTGCCTTCGGGGTCGGCGTGACGTCCATGATGATGTGTTCTTAGGTTGTTTCATATGTTGCTTCGTCCGAGGAGTGGGATGTAGAGGTTGCGGCAAGCGAGTGGTGGTCTAAAGTTGTTGACGACTACAGGAGCAGTGGCGGTTCGAGTTTTCCGGAGGGCAACGACGATCGGACATGGCCGAAGGGCAGCGAATCGTCAATGCATAAGTGATGCGAGACTTCAACTTCTCCAAACTTCAGACTTCTTCATGCTTCAAGCTCTAGGTCTTCTTTTAGGAAGGGGGTGTGGGACCGTAGGGCGTTATTTAAAGAGTTTCGGTTGCAATTAATGAAAGAATCTAAATCACTCTGATTGGACGACCCTGAGAGATTTCCTCGACCGGACTTCATTTTATGGACATTTGAGTGTCTTAACGGTTATAAAATTGAGTGATCTTGGACTAGTTGTATTCTTTTTGCCGAGATGTTTGATTTGAACATAAGCTCGCCAAATTTGACATCAATTGGACTTACAGATATGTTTGGAAAGCTTTCAAAAGTGATTTAATGGCTTGATTAGGGCTTGATTAGGGCTTGATTGGATCAATTTAGTATTGTTAGGTCCATCTCGTTGAGCTGGTCAGTTTGACTTATTTTGCTGAAATCAAAAACTCTGGGTGACTTTTAATCAAAGTTTGAATGTTTATTGCTCAAAAAATAGTCCCGAGATTCATTTCATGCCTTGAGATTCGTGTTGGATGTTGGATTTGTTGATGACGAATCAAGTATGATTACTTGATTGAGTTTTTAATTTATTTTTTAATTTAAATTATTTTGGATTTTAGATTAATTGATATTAAGAAAAAATTATAGTTTTTTAAATTTGTAACTTAGATAGAATTAGATGATAATAAATATGTTGAACGTATCGATGAGGTCATTATGGATCTTGAACCCTATGAATTTTTTAAATTTTAAGTGAATGTTTATCAAGAATCACATTTTAAACTTCTATTCTATATTAATATTTTTTATTAAGATTTGCAATTCTTGTCTTTATGATGATAAATTAAATTAACATATCAATGATTTATGTCATTTATGAATTATTTTTTATTTATGAGTTTTTCTTCTTTGAGACTTGCGCCTTGATCCGCCTCAAGGCTTACTCTTTGCCTCGCCAAAGAATACACCTCAATTCTCGATTTTGCCTTTTTAAACTTTGCACTGATGACATGTTGAAATAGATGCATCGAGAACTAAGACGATAAATTTATTGTAGGGGAGTCAAAAAAGAGAAGATGATCACCTTAGATTGTCATGCAGATGTTTTTTGATTATCATTAGTGTTGGAGAATATGTTGAGGACTGAGGCAGTGCTCATAAATGTGTTCATCGGAGCATCAATTGTAAGCGAGAGATTTGTTCACCTTCAGAGGCTCAAATTTTAGACAGAGTCCCAATGACACACTCACTTCGACATATTTCTCATGACTCAGTCAACTAGAGTACTGAGATTGAAAGCGACGGAAGTTCATAATGTTACGTGAATGGAAATAAGAGACATACAGTAAATATGCCTAATAAATAAATAATATAATTTATTAATTTTAAATAAATAATCAAACTTGTTGTATTTCATATAGTTTTAATTGAACAGTATATGAAACGTCACCATTGAGCTCTTAGCAAGTTTGTTGTTTAGTAACAAACAAATTGTTTGTGAATGCATATAAATAGGTTGGATTGTACTCAAGCTTGGTTAACCTTCAGGTTCTTAAAAAAAGTTCAAATATGTTCAATTACTAACTTGAATGAACTTGAACAACTATTAATTGAGCTGAGTTTGAAGTATAAAGTGGTTAGCCAAGAGTGCGCGTTGATTTCTTCTTCAGCGTATTATATGTACTCAGCACTTTATCGTTCTAACTAATACTAAATAGGTTCATGAAGCCAACGTTTTATCATGAGAAATTCTGATGTTGAAATCTTACTTTGCCCCTTTGTTCTCTATGCCAAACTCCTTTGACATTGTTCCTTCAGTTTGTGGATTTCATTAATATGGGGCATTTACATATCTAAAACCTAAATTTTACTTTTTTCATTAATACCAATCAAATCTTTCATATTATATGAAAAATGCTACTGTTTTAACTTTAAAAAATTGGAGTGCATCTTTTCATGCACAGGTAAGATGACATATATGTGAAATTGAAGTTTAGATGTTAGATATGTAAATACATAAGAATTGAGTGGTATTTATGTAAATGTTTTAACCTGCCATCTATATATAATAATAATTATCTAGTGAATTTAAGGTAGCACATGAACCTTTTTGCAAACAAGACTGTCCCCTTTCAATGATTTTAAAAGTCTCGAGCTTGTGTCATATCTTATCCCTCACAATCATCATTATGAAAAGTTCTCTTGACATCTAATTGGTCTCTGTGAAAATTTTTTGTTGTTGTTACATTTCTGGATCTCAATAGGACACAATGGGTAAAAGGATTCATTTAGCCGACTCTACTTAGTGCGATGACTATTTGTTTTTGTTGTTACTATTCTTGATACTCTAATGAACGACCGGTCTCTTTTTTAAACATCATTTGTAGGAATCTCATCAGACTCGACTTATTCACCTTCGGAGGGCTATTATGTGGCATCATTTTTTCCTATATTTGTGCATGCCAATTTATTTGGATATAATATTTCGACTTCGGACAATCTCGTGATTTTGATCAGCATAAAATTTATAGGGCCGTTTACATACATGCCGTATGCTCTTATGTACATGCATACCACTCAAATTTTTAAGACCACATAAAAAAAATATCATCATGACTATCTTTTGCAAGTGACCACACCTCTGCGTGCATATGTTTATGACACCAAGATGTTGTAGCTGTAAATATCAGACTTTGAATGTTAGATATGTAAATGCTTGAAGAATTGTGTGGTGTGCATGTAAATTTCTCCTTCAATTATCAGGAAAGGAACATACCTATGCACATACATGAGAATAATTATTTTTTTGTCTGCCCAAAGTCTTTCAGATAGTTTGCTAGTCCATGGCATAACATAATAGAGGATGTTACTGTTATTATTATTTGCTTGACAAACCCATGTGATTGTGGACCTTTGGTGTTACTTATAATTGTCCTCTTCCAACGAAGCACAAATTACACAATTTCTTTTTATTTTATTTTATCTTCTTCCTCTCATACTCTCTCTTTGCTTATCTTAATCTCTGTATTTCTGTCCAATATATTTATATCAAGCCTTTTTTTTTTTATATAGCATATCTAAAATTAAATAAATAAATAACAAAAGCATATTAATATTTTTGTGGATGTTTTTGCCTGTGATCTGCGCGCAGATCGCCAAGATAACTGAAGAAGGTGTCACCATTTCTGAACCCTACGCTTTGAAGACATTCTGGGGCTTCTCAGCCTTCCAGAATCCCACCAAGGGGGCTGAAGGATCCTGGTAAAGTTACACTTTAGACCTCCAGGTTGAGATGAACCTTAGACTGCAATTCATGATGCTCTAAATTCCTCTAGTTTTATTATACTCCTCTAAATTGTCATGTTTAACGGTTTTTTTGCATTCAAAATTCAGCAGATTATTTGCACATTTCAACTTTTTAATGAGTTATCTTTTACAACTATAACCTTATCATATACTGAAATATTTGAGCAGCATGTTCAGGTTCTGATTTCAACTGTCGGTATGTCTAGATATCAAAATTTGCAATTGTTGTGGGATTTAATATAAAATGAATCACTACTTGGTTCATTGGAATTGTTTGGTAGAGTCTTACTTCACCCACAACAACAACAATAACAAACCTTTATACCACTAAGTAGGGTCGGCTACATGAATTCTTTCAATTAAGATCATTTTTTATACTACACAAATGATTCAAAAAGATTCTTGTCATGATTTTTTCGATAAAAATTTCACTGGCTGTCGACTACCTAACATGACACTCCTCTTTTAGCATTTGGGACTTGAAACCCAGCAATGACAGTTTTAAACTTCATGTTCAGCTTGTTTGAAATAAACATATTCAAAATTGGCTCGTGAATAATGTGTTCGTGCTCGACTGGATTTACTTATTCGTGTTTGTGTTCGGCTCGTCTTCAACTCGAAATTAACTCGTTGGAATTAAAAAAAAATTAATAATAGAAATTTTATATTAAAAAAAAAACAAGTATAATGAAATTATAAAAAGAATATATTGCTTCACTAAATTGTTTACAATTTTTAGAGAGCAAACATGAAAAATACACGTAATTTTACATCGAACGCAATTTCTTCAAAGGTGAAATATTTCATAGGGATCATTTTTTAGCCTTTCTTCAAGCTCTCTCACAAGTCACACCCTCCTCTAAATTTGAAATCTAGCTGATTTTCATATCACATTTAAAATAACTTTATTTTATTTCCATGTTTAGTCAATGTGAAAAATTGAAGATTACGTGTTAGATATGTAAATACATAGAATTTAGTGGTATGTATTTAAATCTTTTAAAAAGGGGCAATTACATACATACCAAGCGATTCTTATATATATATATATATGCATAAATAACATAATGAATACATGGAAGTTAAAAACTTAAATGTTAGATATATAAATACATAAAAATGAAATGATATTTATGTAAATCTTCCAAATTTCATAAATATATTTAAATATCATATGAGCTTTGTTAATGTTTTCAATTCATATGTATGTATTTAAATATATAATACCTAATATTTATCTTATGCATCTATATTACTCTCATACTACCATAGAAATATTATGATTATTTTTAAAATGTGAATGCAAAAGTGAGACATATAAATACTAGAATTAATGGTCTGTAAATTTTCTAAATTTCAATTGCAATGACAAAGTATAAATTTCCAACTCTGTAAGAAAATTTGCTAGGCAAAAAAGAGAGGGAAATTTACATGCATACCACTTAATCCTTAGTATTCACATATCGAACACCTAAACTTCAATTTTTACAGACATGCCTTCTTTACTTTGCATAAAAAAAATGTGTATTTTACTTTATAAGCTATAAAATTATATTTTTGATGTGGCATGAAAAATTTAGGGTCTGTTTGGGACAGCTGCAGCTTATTGAATAATCTGCTGATAAACTGATTAAAAGTAGTCTGTTGATAAGGTAAGTACGGTGGCTATTACAAATTTTTATTTTTTTTGAAAAGTCGGACCGCTGTCAGAAAGCGGACACCGCACCTAGATAGGTGTGGTGTGAAAACACAGTTATCAGCATTTTGAAAACGCGTAAGTATTCAAAACGCAGACCATGTGTATTTTCAAAGTGTCACTGCACAAAATTAACTGCCCCAAACAGACTCTTAGATGGTTTGCGTGTAAAACATATCAATCAGGGTTGGATATATAAATACATAAAATTGGGCGGTATGGCCCAAAAAATGTTTTACAAAAAAAATATGAAAGATTTACAAGAATACCTCTAAATTTTTATGTATTTTTGCATATCTAATAACTAAACCTAAATTTTTAATTGCATATCATCTTTCCTACACATACAAAAAAGTTCAAGGTGACCGTTAGAAGTTTTTAGTTATATTTTACATGTGATATGAAACTTTTGGGGGGGCATATGTAAAAACAGCATAATTTAAGGATAATTATGTAAATATATAAAAAAATATTTAAACATTGGCCCATGCAGGTCTCGAACCTGCGACCTTCGCGTTATTAGCACGACGCTCTAACCAACTGAGCTAATAGGCCAGTTGTTGCTTAGGGATTGGCTAAATTATATATTAGATAGCTATTATGTATTTACATATCTAACACCCACAATTTGATATTTACAATAATAGCACACTTTGGTGCAAAAAGCTTATGAATGAAAATGTGTATTTACATATCTAAACCAACTATTTTTTTTTAATGACGAGCTCGAATCAATCTGGGCTTGAGTTACAACTTCACTGATTTCATTGAGTTTGAGCTCAAGCTAGAACCCAAGTCTACGAGTTGAGCGTACTAATGATAAATAGAATGAACTGTTATAAAAAAAATAATAGTACATCATTTAATATAAAATATAAATTATTATTTTTTAAATGTTTTTACTACGTTTAAGATAAATTCTACAAATTTAATATATTTTGAGTATATTTTATAATTAATATTTGTTTAAACAATTCGGCTTACGAGCAAATAGGTCGAGTCGGACTTGCCTGAACATGGCTTGTTAGCTCATCAAGCCCAGTTCGCAAGCCACATATTGAGCCGAGCTCAAGCCAGTTCACGAATCATATTGACGAAATTAGACCCTGAACGATACTCATCACACAATTCTGATGAATTTATATATTTAACATCTAAGCTTTGATATTAACTTATATAGCACTTCAGCATCAATAAAAAATATTAAGCATATATATATATATATATATATATATATATATATATATATATATATATATATATATATATATATATATATATATATATATATA
>NEWO01000014.1:1380235-1429215 GCA_003013225.1 Phalaenopsis aphrodite
TGGATAATTACATACAAACCCCCTGAAATCTTGATATTTATAAATTAACCACTTATGTAATTTTTTTGAGCTACCAAATAGATGTATTTACACACGCCACAATTAGGGTTGTCAAAACAGCTCGTTGCTGGCGAACAACTCATGCTCGACTCGTTAAGAAAATTTTATTAGGGTTAAATTTTAATCTTTGTTCGTCCGTGTTCAGCTCGTTTCAACTCGAAATACCACTCATCGATTATATATATATATATATATATATATATATATATATATATATTGAAGAGTATTATTTTTAGAAAATTTAATTGACTACGAGGCTACAAAGATTTATAATCAATTAAAAATAATAATTAAGAAAATAGAATAAAAGTTAATAAATTAGATTCAAATGATGCTTTAATGTAAACAATAATTTTAAAATCTTGCCCCAACCCTTAACATATTATGACTACGTGATTAGGACTGTCAAATTGATTTTTTGTTCGTGAACAGCTCGTGTTCGATTAGTTAAATAAATAAATCGAATACGAACACACTTTTTGAGCTCGAAATATAAACGAGTCACAATCAAACTATTGAGAATTTAAAACTATTAGTTGGGGTTTTACCAAAATTTTGATATTTGAGTGAGAATTTGAAAAATGGATGAAAGAGGGGGTTTGATTTGTAAATATCAAAATTTGGCCGATCATGTAATTGTAATTACCAAATTACCTTAAATTAGGGCAATTTGCCTTCGTCCTTCTGACTCCAGAGTGCGCGAAGGGGGGAGTTCGCCGGACGGGAAGAAAGATGGCTCTCCAGCTGCAGAGCTTTCGCTCAGCTGTAACCTCTTTCTACTTCGCTTCTTCAAGCTTCGGCTTTGCCCGAAGATGCCGGCGTCAGTTTCTTCTTTTTTTTTTACCGTTTACATGATTCCTGTGCCTTATCTTCTCTCCTTTTTGAATTTGTATTTTAACTAGAGAATGCTGATTCGAATGCGATGTTTGTATGGACGAAGAATTGGGATGCAGGATGATGAACGGGAATTCTGTAGGGCCGATTAGTTTAGAAAATGGGAGATTGGGATGGAGGAAGAGGACAATTATAGGGCGAGAAACTAATCAGTTTTTTCATTGTCCCAATGACTTCCAGATGGAGAGTATTGAAGGCTGCACGGGGATGAATTTGGCTACCTATTGATCATAATATAAATTGCTCTTTTTTAACTAGTGGCCCATTTAGCGCATTTGCAAATCTGTACCCATCCCTTCAAATCCGATATTGTTCTTGAGGTAGAGAAACCCAGTCAAGAATCCCATAGAGTGTCTTTAGGATAAGAAATGTTGGTGGTGCATTAAAACGAGCGGAGGTGGCCAACCATCTTAACGCAAATCTTCGAACCGATCCTACTTATGCGCTGAACTTAAAAGGAGATTGCCAATTGTCGAGGTTTGCTAAAACATTCTACTATAAATAATATTATAATCGAAGATAAATTTAAAGAGAAACCTTTTTGTTTTCATACTTATGATGCTCAAAGAAATAGTAAAAATATATTTAAAATAAAGTATATAGTATTCTACTATTTGGTGAAGATGGTTTTGTGAATTGAATTTAAACACATATGCACAAATTAATTTAATACAATAAAGTCAATTTCAATAAGTCAAATTTCTTTTCAAATAAAAAAAAAGAAAAATTGACAATAAGAACAAACATAAATTTAACATAAAAAAACTTATAGAAATCAATAAGTATGCAAGACTTACTGAATCCCAAAATCAGCTGATTATATAGGCGCTCATATACTATAGTAGCAGTTGTCACGATATGCTTGAATGCTCTGAGATAGTTCTAGTATTACGTAAGATAGTGAGAAGCATAATTAAGGTACTTGATGGAATTGATAAATGCCATGAACAAATTTTGAAGGATTGATTTGAGGGTAATGGGGATCTAACGAGGACATGAATATTATTATGGATAGTGGGAAGATAATACATCATTTGCGATGGAAAAAAGGTGGATTTGGATTTAGCTTTAATGATAACCAACTTTCGACTTGGGCAGAGATGGAGATGGAGCGTAGCTCCCAATCTTAACAAGGCTCAACGTGAGCACCAATTGATGCAAGTCCATTTCTTGGATCAGCAAAATACGAGGAGGGAAGATGAAAAACACTTTGAGAAAATCGGCCACCCCAAAAGGAAAAAGTTTAACAAGGGTGAAAGGAGAATCATAGAGCATGAAAATAGCTCATTTCCATACCCATAATGCACCCAAATAGAGTATTTAACTAGCTACACATTTAATCCTAACATTACTGAATCTACCTACTGCAAATAGTAGAACTAACATTAAGTAATAATTCATATAACTCATTTACAAATCTCTACCGACTCTAACTATTGCAAAGTAGAACTAACATTAAATACTAACTCATATAACCCATTTAAAAATCCCTATCAAAGCATTTTTGTTATTCGTTTTTAATATTTCCAGAAGAGTTATGTTTAGAAGCTCTATACGTCTTTTTTGGTTATTCTTTAGTTGTCCGGATCATCTTAGTCTGTTGCCTTCATTTTATTTTTATATGGAAAATTTTTTTTTTTTAACTAATAGTTTTCATAGTCTTTTATTTATAATCATATCATTGATGCCTTTTGATGGCTTAGTTATGCACTTTCCATTTCTAATTGGTTTTATCTTGGGATTTGGCTTCTTAGTGGCATTTTCTATTCGAAGGTCGCATTCATATCCTAACAAGACCATTGTAGCTTCAAAGCTTCAGAGAGTTCAACATCAAACAAGGTAAGTTTCTTTTTTCTTACTATGTTTGATAATTTTCTTAAGGTTTGAGGTGCATCCTTTTGGTATGTTGCAAGACTTAGGGCTTGGTCATCTTTGCCTTTTGATTATAGATTATAATAAGGTGGGCTAACTATGATCACTTCCCATTTTTATGGTCAATATTACACACATTTCTTCTGTGCTTTCTAAACTTATACTTGCCTCCCATTTTTTAAGCTTTTGATTAATGAATTGGTTTAACGGATACTGTTCTATATAATAATAGGGCATGCAAGTATAATTTCAAAAAATAGGCTGAAGATAACATGCAAAATAAAACAATAGGGGATGCAAGTGTAATTTCAAAATACATGGAGGAGTTATTTGTAATATTGATTATCACTTTAAAGGTTTGAGCACAAGAGATTGCATAGCCTTGGTTCTTCTGAGATCCACCCTATTTGCAAGTTTGAATCGAGGCTGGAGTGCCACAACCTCCAAGGAATGTTAGATATTAAAATACATAAGTAAAAAAAAGTTATATAGTAAGACTCAATATTTGTTTGTTATAAAATTTATGAGGCCATATAACATTATTATAGTGAGTTTCTTGACTCAAGTTTTCAAAAGATTATTGTGCCAGCTTAATAGCTGAAGTTGTTGGTGGTTCAAGGAATGTGGTGAGTACAACTTGATCAGTTGATGAAGACTTGAGCAAGTTCACGTCTACCCTAGTGGGTTCAAGTTTGCTTCAACAATTTATTTTGAATCATATCACCGAGTCCTTGAGATATTTCTGTTGTACAAATTCAATTCCTATACTATGTCTATTGTCTTTTCATCTATTTAATTTTGTTCAAACCAAAAAGAGAAAATTAGGGGCTGTTTATGATCATTTTAATATTTTTTTTCTATTTTGTGTTTTTTGTTTTGTTTTTTTGTATGTTTTTTAATTGAAATAAATCATGTTTGATATGTTATACATGTTTTGTTGTTAAAAACACTCAACAAAACTCTTAGAAATAAGCTAATTTGTTTTTGAAAATAAAAAATAAAAACGTGTAAAAAATGCACTAAACAAACATGTTAAAGACAAAAACAAAAACAAAAAATAAAAAATAAAAATGATCCCAAGCAAGCCCTTGGTAATTGTTTGCATGCCTTTGTTAGATCCAAAAACATCTTAAGGATTGCTTAGAAGATGGTATCACTGATCTTCACAGTGAATGACAGAGTATAATTATTGTTTGTACTCTTTTGCAATTTGTCTCATGAATCAGTGAACTCTACCATATTATCTTGTTTTGAAAATTATAGGGACTGTTTATCCCTTGTTATGTTATCATGATTATTTGCCTTCTCCCATCTAGTGGGGGCGGCTTCGTGAATCCTTTTTCGTTGTTCATTCCTCTAAACAACTTTACTTATATTTTCTTAACTAGTTTAGTTTACACAAATCTTTAACATAACTTTGTTTCGTATTACCTTCTTTCCTTTTCTTCTTATTAACGCCTCTTCTGTAAATTCTTTTCACGAGAGAGGACTGTTCTGGAAGCCAGATTTCCGCATGACGAATAGTGATGCGTTTTTTTTTTTTTAATGTGTTTGATATAGTTTTTTACAGTAACCGACTCATCCCATTTCAGAAAAAGGAGATTAGATGAGGTATGCCTAGAGCAGTATCAGCAATATAGCAGAACCTTCATTCAGTCGTGGATCTTACAGGGTTAGCTGCTTTCTTCTCCTCCATTGGCCTTTTTAACCTTTCTGTCTTCCACTGCTTGTTTTTGTATTATCTTTTTTTTTTTGTTGCCGTGTAATTTGTAGAGAAATGGTCGTTGTTTTTCTTATTGTTTTTATTTTTATTTTTCTTAATCAGAAAACTTGTATTTTTGTGCTATGAAATATAATAGGACGCATGTGGTTTTCTTAATCTCTCTATTCACGCAATTTACTTAGGGAACTTGTGTGATTATGCCCAAACACCAACACTGGCGCTTGAGAGAACCATCTTAATCTGCATTTCGATAAATATATAATTGATGAGTTAACTGTTTCAATAGTATGATGAGTATGTGCGCTGATATGTTAGTGAGCTTCCAATAGTGTTGTTTTTTGAAACTTTTGCTGTTTAAGCTTGACTTTCCACACTCTTGAAGAAAAACCAGAAAAGAAGAATATAGAAGAAAGATTTATGTTTGATATGGCTTTGAAAGCCATGTGAATAACTGCTCCTAAAGGCTTGAATTAGTGAGATGCTGATGGAAGATTGCGGACACTATGGTTTTAAGCTAAACCATGTTGGCTCTTTTCTTAGGGATGGCTTTATTTTCAAGGGCCATGCTGGCAATGTGATAGACTAGGTAATCAAAGGTATGTGGGAGTGATCAGCTTTCAATGTTGTAGAAGTTATATAACGGCCAGTAAGCCTAAATACTTCATCGGTTTTTATATATTTTATTTCTGACCAATAAGCCTGAAAACTTTCCCTCTTAAGGTTCAAGCTATCATTGTTTTTATATTTGTGTTAGACTATTAGTTCCTTTTGACTTGCATCCTTGTTTTTGGATTCCATTAAAGAGTTTAGGCCTTTTTTTTACAAGCACTGTTAACTTCAATGGCAATCCAACTCCACTTATATTTTATTTGATCCCTTATCTTTCAATCCTTGTCCACCAAAAAATTTAGGAAGATTTACGTACATACCATTTAATAACTTTGTATTTACATATCTAACATCTATATTTTAATTTTTACACATGTGCTAGCTCATCTATGCATAAAAAGGTGTATTTCACTTTTTTAAAGTTAAAATAGTAGTATTTTTGATGTGGTACGAAACATTTGGGTTGTAGAAATGCAAAAAAAACAAAGTTTAGTTGTTAGATATGTAAATGAATAGGAATTGGGTGGTATATATGTAAGTGGCCCAAAAATTTACTATTATAGCTTTTGATTTGAGTTGATTCTAGTTGTTACCCCAAAGTCACATACTGCCCTCTAATGTAATATTATTTTCAATTTTTGATCTAGAGATTAGATCATGAAGGGGATGGTCAATCCAGCTGTTCATTTCAAAGAAAGCCTAAAAAGAAACTTCTTACATAATTTGGGCATCTAATTGTAAAGGAATCAAGAAATATTATTAGTTGATTTCATACTATCTGACTTATTGATGGAGATTTGTTGAGATGATGATCGCGTTATTGAGACCAAGGAATTAGATTATCAATCAAACATACTACAAAGGAAATTTAAGGCCCTATGATTTGGACCGTTGATTGAAGATCACAGTGACAACATGTAGAATGTTGGCCAACCATGATAAGACCTTATCTAAATTGGTCAACTTTGGGATGAGGCTTGATTCATATAACAACCATGCTGTATTTTGGTTTTAATTTGATATTATTTTTAGATAGAGCTTTCATTCTTTTGTAAAGTTTGTTTGGAATTGAATTATATTTTATCTTATGGAGTAATTTTCTATAAGGCCCTTTTCAACAATGACAAATTATTCAATTATCTTGAAAATTCTTTCTCTTCTTTCCTGCCCCTGTACTCCAATCATCCAATTCTCTCCAAAAGCCCAAATCACCGGCAATCTCTCTCTATGCCTCAGCAGCTCGCCACCTCCTCCAATTGATCCTAGCATTGTAGGTTCCTTTTGCAGCCTACTGTTGTAGTGCCAATTTGTTGTGCAGAGTTTAGCCAAGGACTGGAACATGGAGAAAACAGAACTATTTGATATTTTTCAGCAAATTTGTAGAGAAAGTATCAGTTTGTTGTTTTGAATGTAATGTCAACCAACTTTCTTGTTGTCCAGCAGAAGAAGAGGTGCAAATCAGGGAGGTGAAGTCTTTTTCAATGAGAAAACAAGTCTGATGATATCTTTATTGACAGTTATAAACTGATTTTAGCCCTTAGTTGTACTTATAATTAACTAATTAGTGTAGGGTTGTTTTTTTTTTCCCTTACCTTCATAGCAACAGTATAGTAATTTAGGATCCTAGAGGCTCGGAAGATGGCTATTCTATTTGTACCCTGTCCTTTTGAGAGAGAGATAATTTTACTGAGGTTTTTTCAGGTTGTGTCTTGGTTTTAGGGAGGATTCCAGTAGGTGCAGTTTTTGTAGAGCCAAAAGCCTTTTAGAAAGCAGCATTTGGGATGTAGCTTCTCTATTAGTTGGTGGTGGGTGTGGGGTGTGTTTGGGGGTGTGGGGGAGTGTGGGGGTTAATGGCAGGAGTTCATTGATCTGTGATCTTGCGATCCAGCTAAGGGAACAGGCAGAAATTTCAATTGACGTCCCAAAATTTTCTATGGAAATTCACAATGTATCACACAATTCTTATGTATTTATATATCTAACACCTAAATCTCCATATTTACTTGCGTAGCACTTTGGTACTTTTGAACCTATGCTTCAAAATGTGATGCTTTTTAAAAGTGGTAATAATGCTATTTTGATGTGATATTAAAAATTTGAATAGTATATGTGTAAATATGAAAGTTTATATGTGAGATATGTAAATACATATGAATTTTGTGCTATGTATGTAAATATCCCAATTTTATATTCAAGCAGAATGCCCACATTTCAGTCAGCTAACATGATAAATGTAGGTGTCCACTGTCCCCCACAGTTCTATAGATTTCTTATTCAGGACATCTATCTGATTTCAAGACAACTGGTCGTCCTTTTTCATCGGTTTTCAGGATAGACTCGCCAATTTTTTGAGCCAAGCTTCATCATTATTTAGATTCTCTATTCTCCCATTTTCTGATACAGTCATTTACTTCTTATTTTCTTGTATTGTAAATCTACACTACTTCGCTTATTTAACTTGTAGAAGGCTGGAAATTTGGTCAGCTCTGAGACTCAATTGGTCTTAAAGAAGATAGGTTTCCAATCAAAGAGCAAAGGAGGGAGAATGAAACTGGAGGACAGCTCATGCTTGGTCAGACTTAATTGACTAGGATGGGCAACAAGAAAGAAATTGTTTTTGTTAGTGTAGAATGAACAAAGAGTTAGTTAATAACCATCATGCGAAAGAGTAGCGGGCTTCTAATTCTTGATATTTTTTTGTTCTGTCTATTGAAATGGATAGTTAGTTAGCAGGGCCCTTAACGCAATTTAATTCTAGCTAATGTTTCTTTGTTATCTTGTAGACATATTTCTCTCTCTGTATTAGAAAAAATATTCTCTATAGTTTAACTATTTCTCAAATAGCTTAGGTTGTAAGTTTTCCTTTTTTTTTTGTATTTCCAAACATTGTTTATGTTTATGGCGTCTGTTTTTAACCCCTTTATTCTCTTCAATTCTCTTAATTGTGGATATTAGCTATTCTAACTTATTCTAATCAAGTTAGTTTGGGACAAGTTGGTATCATAGCTCCTTCTTGGTGCCTGATACAAATGAGGAGAGGACATCAAGCAACACGAGAATTATTTTTTGTATATTCACACTGAATGAAGCAAATAGAGAAAAACAAAGAAATAATGATTGAAAACGAGTCATCTTGTAATTCAACTCAAAAAAGTGGTTAGGTTAACATAATAAATGTTGATGATGGTGGAGTGGATGAAGTTGCAATACACTATCACTATATTGGATCCAAGTGACTTCATTTACAGTTTATTGTCTGTTTCTATGCTCTAACAAATACTCAGAAAAAAGTTAACATGATGGGAATGAAGAAGGTGAAGATATCACTATGATGAATGAAGTACTAGACCCTTTAAAGTAAAAACCAAAATGAAAATTCTCGCTTATAAAGTGATCATGTAAAAAAAAATAATTCATGAATCATCCAATTAGGGGCTTACTTCTCTCTATATGGGTACAATCTTCATGACTAGATGGTATTTACGCGGTTTAAATTAAGAGTCTATTTTGGGCAGTGCAGCTTATTAAGAAGCAGCTGTGAAGCTGTTGAAGAATAATCTGATGTTGCAAAAAGCTGTGGTGGCCATTACAAATTTTTTTTTTTTGAAAAAGTTATACCTCAGCTAGAAAACTGCCACCGCACCTAACTAGGACCGGTGGGAAAATACTGATTTCAATGACAGTTTTTTGAAAAAGCTATCAAAACTCTGTTTATCCAAACAGACAAAACTTTAGTGCAGTGCTGCATTGCCACCATACTGCTGGCCCCAAATGGACCCTAAGCCATCATGTCTTATTTTGGTGGAATATTCGCTTGAAGGGTAATAATGCTAAACAAGACATTCTCTATGGACAGTCCAAGTGGTTGATATGTAATTGAGTTCTACTCGATGAGCTATGTTAAAAATCGATGGAAATGTGGTGCATTTTATAGCAATGGCAAAATCAATCCGTGCAAGATAACATCAAGAAGCTCGAATGACGAACAATGACATTGGGAGTTTACCTTGGCTTGTATAAACTCTCTTATAGCACTCTCTATCTTTTCTTCTAAATTGCTAATAACTTTTCCCGTGTCTTACTCTAGACTTCAACCAAGTCAGAACCATTTCAATGGTGATAGAACACAAGATTCAAGATAAAAAGGAGAAGCCCCAAGAACCTTATAAAGGATAAGGGGCTTTGTCTTTCAGAGATAAAAAGAAAAAAAATCAAGTAATTTTGAAAAATTTAAGCCATCAACAAGTACGTCGGGAAAGTTTTGCAACTGTTGTCGAATATTTGTTCACGTCAGCGAGAAATGAAGGAAAGTGTGCATTGTAACTCCTTTTTAAAATGGAAAGAAGAATGGGAAATCCAAGATTGTTGTCATTGCAGCAGACAATAATATGTTGAGTGTAATGGCTAGTAGGATTTGTCTACCTATTGAATGGCAATGTCTAGGGATATAATGGCGGATTCATTCTCTAATATTGATGCCTGGATGTTGTTTATCTTGAGAATATCAATCAAGCAGGAGGTAATCAACTCCATCATTGACGCTGACAACCAAATTTTTTTATGTCTACTGAGCTTGTATAGAAGTTGAATTTGGAGGGCACTCCACATCCTACTCACCCTTTGCTTGATTTAAAAGAGTTTAATGTTGAAAATTGATCACCAATCTTTGGTGAACTTCGTGATCATCCAATGTTGTGTGAGATGATTCCACTTGCATCTATCAATTTATCTTTGGTAGTCCATGTTAAAGTACTGGCTGTGGAGTTCTAGCAATAGATATCATAACTGACAGGTGGGCAAACATATATATACTACATAAAACTTTTTGCTTCTGCTTGTTTTGCCTATCATGAAGGTATGATTCTTGCTTTCTTACATTATGCTTATAGTAGTTATTGGGGGCATATTCATTGCACTTCGAGCAGGTACGATAGTTGTCACAAAAAATGATCTAATGAGAATAATATCCAATTGAGTTCTATTGCATTGCTACCAAATATCTTGATGCATTAAAATTTGATAATGGAGGATAGGGAGATCAAAAAGTAGGAATGGAGTCATCATGCCACATGGTGGCTATGCATCAATTTTTATGTACTTATTATAATGATAAATAATTGTTATTAGTTGTAAGACATTTATAACCTATTGGATCAATTGAAGCCTGTCCCGTTCTTCATCATTTTAAATCTCAAATCTGGTTATCATCAGGTGCATAACAGTGAGGTGGACACATGAAGGGATGCATTTCTGCAAGGTAGATGATGCAACTCTATAATGCCATTGTTACTTTCATGAGGTTGATTAACATTGTCCTATGATAAAACTTGCATGACTTTGTTATCATCTATCTAGATGATATCTCATTCTTCAGCATATCATGGGAAGATTACTTAAAGCATTAAGGATGGTGCGATGTCTAGTATAACAACATCAACTCCATCTCAATTAAGAAAGTGTAAATTTTTTGAAATTTCCCTCCTTTACCTTGATTATAAGGTGGGCAAGGGAGAAATTAGCATTGATCATACAAAGGTGAAAATGAAGGAGTGGTTCAGACTTGTGGATAATGACTAATTTGTGAAGATTTATGAGAATCTGCTGGTTTTTCTATAAGTTTTTTTTACCTCTTTTAAGTAGGAAATCCCGTCTTGGTACACTTGGGCAAATGTCTTCTCAATTAAGAAGACAAAAGCTAAAGCAATCACATGTGAATCTTGTAAAATTCTTGAAAGATTGTACATAATACTTTCTGGTTGAATTGCCGCCATACATGAAGGTGTAGTCACCGGCCAATATGGAGAAGTTGAAGCCTTTTATATCTTATATGGTTGTTGGCAACTATGAAAAAAATTCAGCCTTTTATTGATTATCTACTTTTAGAGCGGGAAGTATTTTTTGAAACTTGACATTTTGATGGAGCAAGATTACCACAACTAACATGGAGTAAATCTGATATACTTCATAGAAGTTTATAAGAAGAGGCTTGCCACATACTTTGGGTATTAGATTATGAAGGGACCAAGAGTCAAATTCATCTGATCTGATTTTGGATTATTTAATTTCTTCATAGAAACAAGTAATGATAGTGATTCTCATTTCATTGTTAAGATAAAAAAACATATTGCCAGGAGCTCATTGACGCACATGAGAAGTTCAAAATAACATATGATATTTGTGTCGAATTGGTGACTGTTACATGGCGGTAAATAGATGATGTTATTTGCGACTACTTTGCATCAGAGTTGCCTCTGATTATTCGACGCAAAAGACTCTTCCATGACGACGAAATTTGCAGTGGTGTTGCGGCGGTTTGTGAGTCAGTTTGCGTCAAATAAATCGCTGCAAAATATTTGCTTAATAACCTTGAACAAAGCCGACGCAAAGTTGATGAAAAATCTGACAAAAAAGATCTAAGATACTTATCCCGGGCTCTCCGTTTCAATTTCTTATTCGCCACCCCACCCTTGAAACCCTTGCTTCTCTTCTCCATCTCGCAACACTATAACCCTCTCTCGATACTTCCCGTCACCGATCGCCCATATCTCAATGTCTCCCTCACTGCCGCCGGCCCTCGCATTAGCCAACAGTGTCACCACTCTCTCCTGGTTCTATGAACGATCAAGGAAGGTAATGCTATTTGCTGCATTTTTTTTCCTTTTAAAATTTTGTTATGTATGTAAGATTTGAAGTTCAGGTTTTAGGTACATATATACATTAATATTTCATAGGTATGTATGGCAAATCTCCTTATGTATTCAAGTTTAGGTGTTAACTATGTATATACATAAGTATTGAGTGGTATGTATGAGAATCTAAATGGGGATGTTATTAGTAGAATTTAAGTTGATTAGGTCAAGTAGTGGAGTAATGCAACGGGTCTATTGTTCTAAGTGACATTGATATAGATGGAGAATGTTATTAGTAGAATTCAAGTTGGTTGGTTGAATTAGTGGAATAATGCATTGGTTCCATTGTTCAAAGTGACGATGATATAGATGGGGATGTTATTTGTAGAATAATTATTGACTGGTTGAAGTGGAGGAATGCATTGGTTCTATTGTTCAAAGTGATGGCTATATAGATGGGGATGCTATTTTTAGAATTCACGTTGACTAGTTGAAGTGGGGGATGCATCAGGTTTATTGTTTAAAGTGATGGAAATGCTATTGTAGAATTTGCGTTAACCGGTTTAAGTGGAGGAATGCATCGGGTTCATTGTTCAAAGTGATAGCGATATAGATGTGGATGATATAATTTGTAGAATTCACGTAGGCTGGTTAAAGTAGAGGAATACATCGAGTTATTGTTAAAGTGACGGTGATATAGATCGGGATTTTATTAATAGAATTCAAGTTGGTTGGTTGAAGTGGAGGAATGCATCGAGTTTATTGTGTGATAGAAATGTACCGCTTATACTACGAGAAAAATTTTATATGACGGTGCTAAGACCTGCAATGCTCTATGGCATAGAATGTTGGCCTTTAAAAGGAGAATTATAAAAAAAAAGTTATTTGTTGCTAAGATGATAATGCTCAAGTGGATGCATTAGTGCCTTGACACTTAGAGACAAAATGATAAATATATACATAAGTGATAGGGTTGTCATAGATCGAATGACCGATAAGATTAGATAGACATGGTTTAATCACATTAAATTTCGACCAACTGATGAGCTTTGGAAGATCTCAAGATCTTCTTAACCAAATAATGTCGGCTTCAAATATTGATCAATATTGACTAATTTTTATTTTTCGTAATAATTGCATCGATCTGTAAAACTATATCTATGATACAGATGAATATTCGTAATTTGAGATCTTAGATGTATAACAGATTATCTCCAGGACAAAAAGAACTCACTGATAAGTTTTTGAATGATGTTGAGAGATTCGTGCAGGTGATATAATAGCTGTTCATTTATCATTCAGAGGATAAGTTCTGATTTCCTTGTGCGAAGCACAAAAATCAAGTGTATCTGCGGTCTGAAAAAATTAAGTTGGATCTTTATCGCAAGTGAATCAAACCAAATCATTGGTATTGAACTACACATGGTGAGCAATAACTAGAAGTTTAATATGATCAGGGAGGTGTCTAAGCAAGTTATGGTCCTCTAACAACAGAATATAATCCTAACAAAAATGAAGAAATGATTCATGATGCTCATAGAGCCCATTTTGTTCAAAGCGTTCCACATAAAAGTAAAACATCAAACAACGAATCATGTCAGTTCTATGACTTACCGAATGTTGCACAATAACTTTTATGGGATTGTTGCTTTGCACAGATGGAGTTATCATTGACACTGAGAATGTTAAGAATTAAATCTTATTTTAACATTCTTAAAGAAGCATTTAATCAAGTAGCAAGATGAACCCTACAAAGAGTTTAGTGTCGTATGACCTATACAAAATAAAAGAGTTAGTTTCAAAGTTAGGGTTACAATATATGAAGATTGATTGCTGTGCTAATGACTTTATGATATATTACAAAGCTAATGCATTTAAGATGACTTGCCAATTTTGTGTTGTTGATAGATTCAAACAAAGGAAGCAAAAGGGTAATAATAAAAAAAATATTACATACGACCGCCTCTTTTATTTTTCGCTCAAACCCCGGCTTCAAAGGATATTCGCTTTTATGCGTACAACTCCTCACATGACTTGACACAATACTGAATCTATTAATGCTAATTTAATGAGTCATCCATCACATGGTGAGGCTGTGACATTTTGATCGTACTTATTCGGACTTACATCTGAAGCAGGCAATGTTAAACTTGACTTATGTGTAGATGGTTTCATCCCGTATAGTCACATCACAATCCCATATTCATGCTGACCAATAATTATTATGCCGTGTAATTTGCCCCCTATATGTGCATGACCATATTGTTCTTGTTTCTAAAGTTTATCATATCATATTCACATAACCCAAAGGGAAAAATTGACGTCTACTTACAATCTTTGATTGAAGAACTTCAAATGTTATGGGAGACGGGTGTTTATCTTTGATATCGCTACGAAATAAAATTTTCAATTGAGAGTGGCTCATATATGGACAATTAGTGATTTTTCGGCCTATGAGATGCTAGCTGATTGGAGTAAAGCCGGGAAATTGGTTTGTCCTTACTGTATGAATATGTTGAAGGCATTTACTGTAAAACATGGAAGAAAAATTAGCTAGTTCGACTGCCACCGAAGATTTTTAGGCTGCGATCACCCATTTAGAAGGAATAGAGATGATTTTTTCATAAAGAGGGTTGAAAGATCAAGTTCACCCCCTAGGATAACTGAAGTCGAAATATTGCAGATGACCAGTGAAGTATCAAAGATCACCGAGAGACTTGAGTTAGCTGCAACTCGTCTTATGATTTCGTTGTCATACATAGCTGAACTACGCAGAGTATATTTTGGGTTCCTAGATTCAGAATAGGATCGAACCACTGACAATTGAACAAGTATATAATTTGTGTAACATTACTCAGATATTCTAATTGAATTACTTCTTCAAGTACAGCGTAATAGCTAGTCCCGCTATTTATGTGTTTCGTCTAATAGCGATATTACAGTTATATGTTTTCTTTCTTTTATACTAGGAACTCGCATGAAATCTATAACTATTTACATCAATCATCCGCCATATAGAAACCCTGCAATTAGATCCCTAAGAAAGATCTAGTAATCTCTAATTCATGATTCTATTGCTTGTATTTTGGACTTATAATAATTTTAGAGGTACAATTGGTCTAACTTCGAGTGTGAGGATTATATTGCGTACATGTCATTTGAAGAGTTGCTTCAACATACATATAATTTGAACCATGTCGGAAGTTCTGCTTCAAATCTTTTGCTTATTAGAGACTCATCTTCCATGTTGAAGCTGTCGATAAATAATCAGCTCACATCATTGTTATTTGTGTTTTCGAGTTAATTAGTATATATATAATATTTTTAATAATAAATGACAGTATTGAGATTGTGCACCATGAATCTTACTATATAAATGACTGAATTTCGTCGCAGTTACCAAATTTTTTTTATCGCTTAGACATCGTGTACATTGCCTCTCTGATGGCTCTAATGATATTTGAAATATAGATAATTCTAGCTGTGATGACATGTTACTTACAATATGTCATATATGCTTTCCTTACTCAAAATAATAAGAGCAAAAAGTAATTGTTTCCCTCAGCGAGTATGTTTTGCATATCTATCCCTCTGGATGTGTTTTTTTCTTAACTATTTTTTTTATTTTATTTATAAATCTGCAACACAAATACAAAAGTAGTTTTCATTGCATATGATGATAGTTTAATATGAAATAAAATGCAACTCGCAATTGTATATATCAGAAGGATACCTCTCGAAAGGGTACATCCATCAGTACTACACTGGACCCTCTAGTATAGCCTTATAACATAGATGTATAGGCAGATGCTTCATATAGTCAAAGAAACTAAGAGAAAATATCCACTCGAGCTTGCATTATAATAAGAGAATACTTGCATCAAGACTTCCCAACGAGTTAACATTTAGAGTCCCTGTAGATAACTCTCTAAATAATATACTTCGATCAAGTGATCAAGTACCGGCCTTGGTAGCACATAAAATGCAATAGATTTTCAGCACTATATAAATATATGACAATCGTAATTTTTCATGCCAAACACATTTCCCGTTCCCAATTCAAAATAATGACTCAAATTTGAGTTAGCCACTGGAAAACTTCAAAGAATTCACCCAGTCAATATTATTCTCCGTTGATCTAATGTAAAACAATATATAGCTTTGAGCTTTATTAATTTACTTGTATTTGTCTCTTGAAGTTCTAAGGTCCTCTTTGCAACACTCTTTCATGTCCATTTTAGCTTTTACATTTTCTTTTGTTTTACCATTGATATCTATCACAATATTGAATACGTTATAAAAAAAGTTTCTTCTCAAGACGCATAACATTGATATTTTGTCTCATAAATTAGTCTTCCAGTATGGAAGATCCCAGAATATACTCTGTTTTGTTTAGTTGTGTGTGACACCGAAGTCAGAAAGACTAGTTGAAGCTAATTTTGGTCTCTTGGTGATCTTTGGTACTTGACTAATCATCTGCAATATTTTGACTCCAGTTATCATGGGGGGTGGACTTGATCTTTCAACCCTGTTTTTGAAAAATGCATCTTTGTTCATTCTGGATGAGTAATCGCGGCCTAGAAATCTTTAGTGACACTCAAACTAGCTATTTTTCATTTCCATATTTCAGAGTAAATGCCTTCGACATATTCATACAGTAAGGACAAACTATTTTCCTGGCTGTGCTCTAACCAGCTAGCATCCCATAGGCCAATAAATCATTAATTGTCCAAATAAGAGCCACTCTCAATTGAAAATTCTGTTTTATAGCGATGTCATAAGTAAGCACAGCCGTCTCTCATAACATTTGAAGCTCTTCAATCGATGGTTGTAAGTCGACATCAATTTTCTCTTTTGAGTTATGTGGACATTGTATGATCAACGTCAGAAATAATAATGACACGATCATGCACATATATAGGGGCAAATTATACGGTGTAATGATTACTGACCAACATGAATACGAAGTTGTGGCTTGACTGTACGGGTGAAACCATCTGCACATATGCCAAGTCTAACTTTGTTTTCTTTGCTGCAAAGTCCAGATAAGTACGATCAAAATGTCTCCAGACATCACAATGTGACAGATGACTAATCGAATTAACATCAAAAGATTCAGTACTATGACAAATCATTTGAGGAGCTATATGCATAGAATAGAATAACCTTTAAGGTTGAGATATGCACCAAAAACAAAAGAGACAATTGTATATATTATTTTTCAAATTTTTACCGTTTCGCCCCATTTGTTTGAATCTACAGCACCATAAAATCGGCTAGTTGTCTTGACTGTATCGACCTTGTAATATATCATGTAGTAATTAACACAACAATTAATCTTCTCAGATTGTAACCCTAACTTTGAAACTAACTTTTTTGTTCTATACAAATCATCCGACACTAAATTCTCTATAGGGTTCGTTTATTTCAATAACGTTATTACTTGATTGAATGCTTCTGTGAGAATGTTAAAATCGGATTTGATATTCAACATTCTCAGCATCACTGATTACTTTATATGTAATACAACCATCCCATAAAGGTTGTGCACCGTTCAGTTGATCATAAAATTGTTGTGATTCGTTGTTTGGTCTTTCACTTTCGTGTGGAACGCTCTCAACAAAATGAGCTCTGTGAGTATCATAAATAATTGCTTTATATGTGCTAAGATCATATTCCGCTGCTGGAGGGTCATAACTTGTTGAGGTATCTCCTTGATCGTACCGAACTTCTAGTTTTTGCTCACCATGTGCAATACAGTACCAATAATTTGGTTCAAATTCCTAGCGGTAAAGATCCAACTTAGCTTATTTGGGTTGCAGGTACACTTGATTTTCATACTTCGCATAGGGAATTCAAAACTTATCCTCTGAACATTAAATGAGCAGCTATGATGCCACATGCATGAATTTCTCAACATCATTCAAGAACTCATCAGTGAGTTTTTTTTGTTCTGGAAATAATTTGTTATACATTTAAGTTCTCAAATTACAAATATTCATCTGCAGCATAGATATAGTTTTACAGATCAGTGCAACTATTACAGAAAGTAAAATTAGTAGATACTGATGAATATTTAAAGTCGACATTACTTGTCAAGCAGATCTCGAGATCTCCCAAGGCTCATCAGTTGGTCGGCATTTAATTTGATTAAACCATGTCTAAGACATCTCTATCTAATCTTGTTCACCACTCGATCTACAATGAGCCTATCACGTATATTTTGATATATCATTTTGTCTCAAAGTGCCCAAGTGTCAAGGCACTGATTGATCCACCTAAGCATTCTCATCTCAGCAACAAGTAAAATTTTTTTATGATTCCCTTTTAAAGGCCAACATTCTACGCCATAGAGCATTCTTTCTCTTATAGAATTTTATGCCATAGGTCTCAACACCGCCATATAAAATTTTCCTTGTAGTATAAGCAGTACTTTTTACCACACAATAGACTTGATGCATTCCTTCACTTCAACCAACTTGAATTCTACTAATAAAATCTTCATCTATATCACCGTCACTTTGAACAATAACTTGATGCATTCCTTCACTTCAACTAGTCAACGTGAATTCTACAAGTAGCATCCCCATTATCGCCATCATTTTGATCAATAGATCATATGCATTCCTCCACTTCAACCAGTCAACGTGAATTCTATAAATAACATCCCTATCTATATCGCCATTACTTTGAACCCAATGCATTCGTACACTTTAATCAGTCAACGTGAATTCTACAAATAACATCCCCATCTATGTTTAGGTGTGAGATATGTAAGTACAAGAATTTTCTTCTAGGTATGTAAATTTCCCTTTTTTTAATGATTCTCTCTGCAGGAAAAGTTTCGGTAGATGGAAGAGTGATAAATAAAGCTGGAACACCTGTATCTGAGAAATCAGTTGTAGAGATTAAAGCTGAGATTCCAAAATATGTATGTAGGTGATGATTCGTTCAAAAGTCCGCATATTTTATCTGATTTTATAATTTCTATTTTCAACTTACTATTATTTGCCTTCTGTTGAATAACTCTTCAACAGAGCAGGATTCAAGCTAGAGGCTGCTATTGAACAACTTAGCATTGATGTTGTTGGAAAGGTAGCACTTGATTCTGGGCTTTCAACCGGCGGCTTTACTGATTGTCTGCTTCAGCATGGAGCATCCTTTGTTTATGGCGTTGATGTAGGCTATGGACAGGTATTCATCTCCATAATGAATTATTTTTTTGCATATTTACATACGTACCCCCCAATTCCTATGTATGTTCATATCTTACACCTGCCCAATTCCTATGTATGTTCATATCTTACACCTGCACTTCTTACATTTATACCACCCAAACTTCCATATCACATAGAAAATACCGCTATTTTAACTTCTAAAAAGTGAAATGCACCTTTTCATTCATAGGTAAGATGGTATATGTGTAAAAATTGAAGTTGTATAGATATGTAAATGTATAGGAATTGACTGGTATGCATGTAAATTTTCTATTATTTTTTAGTGGCTGTGTATAGAAATTGGTGGTATGCATGTAAATCTTCCATTATTCTCTAGTGGCTACCTTGGATGAATATTTTTTTGTTGTTTTGGCAATTACATACAAAGCACTCTAACATTGCTATTTACAAATCTAGCACCCTCTTTCGTCTATTCTTCATGTTGTCACTCTAATAAAATCCTAACTCTTAATTTTCATTTTTATCAAATTCTCAATGGTTTCATCGTGATACGTGTCAATGCATGGATTCGGAGGTCAAAAATTTATTTGGCTGCTAGTTTTGTAAATAACAATGTTACTAGTGTTGTGTATCTAATGATCGCCATGGAGGCTTACTTCTCTAATTTGGTTTTTTCTTGGAGAACATAGCCTTCTAAGTATATTTTCTCAATATTTATTCTCTGTTCATCTTACCTGTCATATGGCTTGTTATTCATGCAGATAAGAATATTATTTTGTTAGCTTCTACAATTTGCTTTTGAAAGTAGATTTTGAAGAATACTAGATTCTTTTACTTTAATCATTTTATTTTATTTCATATTTTATAGACCGAGAGATCATACTATTATAAGGTCTAAAATAAATTTTTTTTTTGTTGTTTTCTCAGCCAATGACAATCTTTACTTATCCGCCAATAAATTCTGCGACAAAATTTGTTCTGATTTTTGCATGATTTACATTCTTGAATGTGAACAACTCTAAAAGCTGTTGTTAGTACTAAACATGAATAGTTGTGTTTCAGACGCTAAATGAATTTTTTTAGGGTACATACCACCTAATTGCTATGTATTTACATATCTGACACCTAAACTATACTTTTTACATTTATGACACCCAAATCATTAATGTCGCACCAAAACTACTACTTTTTTAACTTTTATAAAGTGAAATGCACCTTTTCATGCATAGGTAAGGTGTCATATATGTGAAAATTGAACTTTAGGTATTAGATATGTAAATAAATACATAAGAATCGAGTGGGATGTATGTAAGTTTTCCTTTTTTTTTTAAAACTTCTTAGCACACAACTGAAGTTCTTAGGATGTGAATTTTGTAAACTAACCCATTAGTTTTTCTTCTGTTCTTGATTCTGGTTTGGCAAACGTAACTTCTTCCAGCATCTGTTGAAGCTGATTGATATCATTCTGGGAATATTTAGCACGTTTAATGCATGCCTTATTTTTAATTTGCATTTTATCAAATGATTGTTACTTATTTTATTATTCAAAGTTTATTGTTAGAGAAATTTACATAAATACCACACAAATGTAATATATTTACCTATCTAACACCCAAAGTTTACTATTTACATTTAGAACACCATGATGTCATAAACTTATTCATGAAAAGGTGTATTTCACTTTTAAAAAGATAGCGGTGGCAAATTTTGATTTGATGTTAAAAATTTGAGTGGTATGTATGTAAATGCCCCTTATTTTTAACGTACTCTATCCTGACAATTGCTTTTACAGGTAGCTGAGAAAATTCGACGCGATGATCGTGTCTGTGTCATCGAACGAACGAACTTAAGATATCTATCGAAATTACCTGAAGAAGTGGATTTGGTGACCTTGGATCTATCGTTTATTTCTATCCTTTTGGTATGCTCTCTTTTCTTGATACCTATTTTGCAAGCTGATGTGCATTTTTCCCTAATCTCCCATTCATTCGAATAAGCTTATTCGGATCCTGTACAAAGTGAATCATTATTTTTTTTTAAATTTCAAAACTCTTTTTAAAAACCAAGCATACTTAAATAAATAGGGAAAATTACATACATTCGACACAATTCTTATGTATTTACATATCTAACACCCAGAGTTTGATATTTACACTTCTGACACCTTGCTGTTATAAACCTATGCATATGCATGAAAAAATGTATTTTATCTTTAAAAAGATGATGTTGATATTTTTTTATGTGATGTTAAAGATTTGAGTGGTATGCATGTAAATATGATATGTAGATATGTAAATATAGAAGAATTAATTTTTTATTTACTTTTATAATTGGCATATCCTCTATGGCTAGCTCATCTTAACATACCCAAATATATATGTACAGGTGATGCCTGCTGTTGTCAAAGTTATGAAGACGGAATCTACGTTGGTAACTCTTGTTAAGCCTCAGTTTGAGGCTCATAGATTCCAGGTTTGTTATCCAATTCATGTTGATTTTTCACCATCTTATCGATTAAGCAATTCAGTATTTCATATTATTATATAGGGGAATTTACATACATACCACATATTTGCTTATGTAACACTTCAATGTCTTAATTATATCAAAATACTGGTATGTGAAGTTTCATTTCACTTTAGAAAAATTAATATTTACGATATTAACATTTGGTGTAAGATATGTAAATACATAAGAATTGTGTAGTATATGTGTAAATTCCCTTGTTATATATTGTTTACGCATCACATTAAATTCTTATGTATTTAAATTGTAATTTTTAGGTTGGAGGAGGTGGAATCGTAAGAGATCCTTCAGTTCATCAGGAGGTATGTTTCAATAGGCTTTGCATCATATTTATGTTTTTTGGCGAGGATATTCAGATATAAATTTTCTTAAGCACTGAAATCATTAACATACTTGCATAGTTAAGAATTACCATACAAATCAAAAGAAATATATGTGACGACGACGACGACAAGGACAACAACAGGAAGTCTTTATCCCACCAAGTGGGGTCGGCTACATGAATCATTTTTCTCCATTGTGTTCTTTTGAATGCCATATTTTCATTTAGTTCTAATAAAATTAAGATAATTTTTTACACAGTGTGCCCAAGTCTTTTTAGGTCTGCCTCTACCCTTCTTAACAAAAGTTGAGTTTAAAACATCTACTCTCATAACATATTATCAGATGTTTGACGTTTTATGTGACCAAACCCTCTAAGACTACTCTATCTAATATTGTCTATCGCTGGAGCTACACCAAACCCTTCACGGATACATTTGTTTCACATTTTGTCTCCAAGTATCAAGTTACTCATCCACCTAAGCATTCTAATCTCAGCAATACTTAACCTAGGTGGTCGACAACTAGAGTAAATTTTTTTGTCGAAAAATTATGGCATGAATCCCTTAAATCAAAAGAAATATATATATATTAACCAAAAAAGAGAAGTGTCAAAATAGTGTCAATTTAATCCCTGATTTTTTTTAATGAGGGACTATTTTAGCCTATATTAAAAGAGTTTAGGGACCAATTTGACGATTTTATAGACTTTGGGACTAAAATGACTAAATGTAAATAGTCATGGGATTATTTTACACTTTACACGAATCAAATATTAGTCAGAGTATATTCGACCATCAAAGTTCTTGATTTTGTTTCTAGCACAATGCTTGAAGAATTAATCAAAATTTATAGGAGGATTTACATACATGCCACACCATTACTATATATTTACATATTTAATATCTAAATTTTGATATTTATTCTATAATACTTTGATGTCATAATCACATCAAAATATAATGAAAAGATATATTTCACTTTTAAACAAAAAAATTAATCTTAGTGGTATTTTTTATGTGATTTTTTAAGATTTGGTTCTTATATAATTTAATATTGAAAATTTGATATATGCATATATAAAAAATGTGTGGTATGTACGTGAATCCCTCAAAATTATATTGCACTCATCTCAAAGTAGTATATCCTGATTAAATTTTATTTATGGGGAATTTACATATATATCACCCAATTCCTATGCATTTGCATATCTAATACATAAACTTGACTTTTTACATTCTTACCACCTAGTTGTTCATATCAGATAAAAAATACCATTGTTTTAACTTTTAGAAAGCCAAATACATCTCTTTTACGCATTGGAAATGTGGTATTTATGTAAAAGTTAAAAGTTTAGGTGTTAATATGTAAATACTTAAGAACTGATTGGTATATATGTAAATAAATAAATAATTTATTTTCTTTTTATGCAGTGCCTAGGAATTTTTTTTTTCTTTCTTGATTTGCTTTCTGCCGTCAGGTTCTTGAAAGAATTATTAAAGGAGTAGAGGAGTTGGGATTCTGTAACAAAGGCTGGATAGAGTCCCCCATAAAAGGAGCGGAGGGGAATACTGAATTCCTTGTTTGTTTTCAGAGATAACATCTAAGGGAGCCGCATGATCCATAGCATATTTAACTAATTTTTAGGGACTTTTGCAGGGATTAAAAATTTGTAAAATATTTATCAACTTATCTGGCAGAGAAGCTTGTAAAATATTTATCAATTCATATTTTTTGTTTGATGTAATGATCATTTATTTATTTTGAATGTGTTGAATACTTTTAGGATATAGGGTGCTGTATTGTTTGTGAGTTCATACAACTTGATAAAGACTTGTTTTCAGGAGGAAGGTATGAAAGAAGATAATGGATGTATTGTTAAAACTCGTGTTTCTTATTTTATATCTTCTCGGGATCCGTGGGCAGAGGAATAGTTGAAAGAAAGGGTGGGGTGTTTTGATGAAAAGATCGTGATGTGGATATCAACACTTAGGCTGGTAGACTTAATTCGAACACTTTGATAGGCGGGTTAGCTCGAGAATGGCATATTCCTGTGATTTGGGCTTTCAAAACCTATAAGGCATGTTGATCCTTATGTTGTGCCCTTGAAAAAAACTTATTTAAGTATATGGTTGTATCTGGGTATACATTTAATTCTCCATTTTTTCTTGGCTCTTCGATTAGGGATTGCGAGAAGAACGAGAGAATGAAGATTCCCGGTTTCATACAACTAAAAAAAATATTCATTTCTTTGTTGCAATTTACAACTAGGTTTGAAAGATCTTCAAGACGTAAATTTAATATGATTCATAATGGAATTTTTTTGACCTGGGAGCATTTCGGCCATACTTATGAGGAATTATATCATCTTACGCTCATGTTTGAGTTAGGATTAACCTTAACTTGGGGGCACTTTATGTTACACTTGGAGGGAGTAGTCTCTTATGCTTTTAGAATAATGCGGTCAATTTGTCTCCAGGGGCCTTGCCTCTCCTACAAAAAGTTTATTTATGAATATTTGTTTATGCCTGGTGTGACATGATGGTTTTGTACCCTATGAGGGAGTTTAGTTGTCTGAGTTGTCATGTTCTTTTCAGAGAATAAGTATCTTATCGTGCTTGTCATGTTCTCGCATATATGTTTCCTAACTTATGTTGCTACATCTTTATATTGTTGGATTTATGTTTGAAAGAATTAAGGTAACAAGTGTGAGAGTTAAGACTTCCACGTTCTTGGTAGTTTTTTTGACAGAGAATAAGTATCACTTTGTGCTTGTTATGGTGCTTCTCGTGATCTCCTTGCTAAGAGCTTAAAAGTGCTAGATCTGTTGTGGGTACAATGGAAAATGTTGTTCCTGATGGCGGGACAATACTGCCTCCATCTAAGAATTGTCTATCGGGAAGAATTCCATCTGATTTGAACAACCCAGTAGAAAGTCAGTCTTTCAAATTGTTCAGATGGTAGAGGGAAATTGGTTTCACATCTCCTGCTGAACCTGGCTTTGGTGGTGATTGTGTTGTGCTTCTTGATCCTGGGCGCCTTGAATTAATAAGAGTGCACATGAATTGTCATATTTGTTGAAATGGAGATGTATCTGTGGATCAATGGGTTCCTTTGGCACCTGTGTTTGGGGAATCTCCTTCTACTGACGGTGCTCCTATAGGAGGTTGCACCGAACAAGGCAAACGTTTGGACCAAAGCAATGTTGGTTCGCTCCCTGAAGGTAATGTAATGTCATTTTGTTGGATTGAAGCTTCTTTTCTTACCAAAAATGATATATTATTGCTTTCAAAGAAAGATGACTAGAGGAATATAGAGGGCTTGAAACTAGGTGATACCAATGTTGAGCCCATATTGAAATCGGCCGTGCCGCTACCGACCAAACCTCACAGAGGGATGTCGTTCCGAATCCCAAAATGGTGTTTGCTCAAATCGAACTTACCAAAGGCCTAATGAATTGAGAGGAAGTGCTTCGCTCCCACTAGAGATATGTATGTATGTATGTATGTAAATCTAAACTTCTATTCTATCACATTAAAAATATCATTATTTTAACTTTAAAAAAACTTAAATATTTGTTTTTATATATAAATAAGATGGTGCGTGTGTGTATGTATGTATGTATATATGTATATGTATATATATATATATATATATATATATATATATATCTTAAAAGGAGAATTAGAGAAGAGTAATGTATGTATGTAAATCTTCCTTTAAAATACGACTGCTACCGTTTCCTTCTTCCCCCCCACTTTCCCTCTCCCAATTTCAAAATTCTACAAAATTTGCGCCGCCGCCGTCGCCGCCTCTATCAATGGCTGCGACGCAAAAGAAGAGAAAAACGGCAGCCATCGCAATCCCCCTTAACGACATCGAAGATTTCTCCGATTCCGAAACCCTAGACATCCGCTCCGCCCTTCTCCGCTGGTACGACGAGAATCTTCGAGATTTGCCATGGAGGGCGCCGGAAACCACCACCGGAACCCTTCTAACGCCGGCTGACGAGGAGCAGAGAGCGTATATGGTGTGGGTTTCGGAAGTCATGCTCCAACAAACTCGCGTCTCCACTGTGATCGGCTACTTCAATCGCTGGATGGAAAAATGGCCCACGATCCGCGATCTCGCAGCAGCCACTCTCGAGGTGGTAGCAGAAATCCCCCCTATAAATTGATTTTTTACATATTGTTTCCTCTGCTTCTTTCGTCAATATTTTCGTAATTCTGTGAAGGAGGTGAATGAGATGTGGGCTGGTTTGGGGTATTATCGGAGGGCTCGATTCCTCTTGGAGGTAAAATTTATGTTATTTCATTCATGAAATATTGTGTGGTGATGGAATGATGTTGAGATTTTGGAATCTGGATGGAGATGAACAGGGGGCGAAGGCCATTGTTGATGAAGGGAAGTTTCCGAGATCTGCTTCAGAACTTCGTAGAGTGAAGGGAATTGGAGACTACACTGCAGGAGCAATTGCTTCCATTGCTTTAAATGAGGTTTGTAATTCTCGTTCTCTTATGCAGTGTTCTTACTTAACATCAAACCCTTTCTTTTATAGAAGTAAGGTGTTGGATATCTAAATATATAGGAATTGGGTGTTATGCATGTAAATATCCCATAAAATAATGTTTTACATGCATAGCACGAGGGGTGTAAACGGGTTAATTTGAGCTTGAGTCATGCCCTTATTGAGCTGGCTTGTCTGCCAAATTGTGAGCTCGAGCTCGGCTGATAGTGGTAGCAGCCAACTCGCGAGCTCAAACCTATATAGTTACATGTGTCACGACCAAATCATTGATAAATTGATAAAAATAAAAAATACGGGTTGGGGTTTTATCATGAATTTTGATATTTGAGTGAGAATTTGAAAAATGGAGTGGATGCTAGATTTGTAAATAGCAATGTTTTGGGTGCTATGTATGTAATTGCCCCCAAAAAAATAAAATAAAATGGTGCATTTACATACATAACACCCAATTCCTATATATTTACATACCCAACACCTTACTTTTGTATTTATACCTTCCCAAATCTTTCATATCACATTACAAAATACCACCATTTTAACTTTTTTGAAGTGAAATGCATCTTTTCGTACATAGGCAAAGTGTTAGATAGGTAAATGCATAGAAATTGAGTGGTATGTATGTAAATTTCTGTTTCATCTTTTTGTGAAAATGTTTTTGCAAGTTTAGGTGGTGCCTGTGGTTGATGGTAATGTTGTGAGGGTAATTACAAGGCTCAAAACTATCTCTGCAAACCCAAAAGAAGCTGGAACTGTGAAGCTTTTATGGTAAAAGTCTTATAATCTTAGTGTTGGTAATTTATATCGTGCAATTACAATTTTTAATTTAGGTTCCATTTGTTAAGATTTGTCTTTTACATGAATGAAAGATTGGCTTTTTTTTATTATAATAGTCTTAAAAAATTGCATATAAATGCCTTAATATTTTGCCGTTTGTCATACTTTTCAAAGCAATTGCTTTCATTATTCTTAAATTTTTCTGCAAATTTAAATTACATAATTTCATTCCATTTAAATATGATAGAAATGCCATTTGCTGATTTTTTAAGCCAATCTTGATCCAATTTGGGTTAAGATATTTTGATTCAACTTTTTTTTTAATAGCCTTGGAGTACTGAGATAGTCCAGCCCTATTTGTTATAATGAAGATTTACATGCATGCCACTCACTTCCTGTGTATTTACATATCTAATACCTTAACTTCACTTTCTTTATATATATACCACCTTATTTATACTTGAAAATGTGTATTTCGCTTTTTAAAAGTTAAAACAGTGGTATATCTGTTGTGATATGAAAGATTTGGGTGGTATAGATGTACAAAATAAAAGTTAGATGTGTAACTGCGTATGAATTAAGTGGGATGCATGTGAATGCCCCTTGTTATAAATAAAACTTACTAATCCAACTTACTATTTAGGATGAGAAGAGCTGAAGCTAATCTTAAGGACTCAATAATATTGCTAGTCCTAATCAAAGTATAAAAAGGCGAATTCGAGAATCAAGACGTTTTGCTCTAGTTAGGCCATGCATAAGCCTCAAAGCGTAAGCCTCTAAAAAGAAAAAAAAAACTTCAAAAAATTAAAAATATTTCCTAAATATGATACAAATCATTGATATATTGATTTAGTTTATTATCATAAAGATATACACCACAAATCATAATATTAAATAAAAATTTAAATTATGATTCAAGGTAAACATTCACTTAAATTTTAAATATTTAATTAAGTTCAAGATCCATAGTATACTCATCCTTACCTTCATCATCTTCAAAAGAATCATCATATTTGTGATCATCTAATTTTATCTCATTTGCAATTTTAAAATATTCTTCATTCGGTGCAATTTTCTTCCTATTAAATAATCTGAAATCCAAATAATTTAAATAAAAAGATTAAATTAATAACATAATCAAATAATCATATTTAAATTAATTTTAACCTTTTTAAAGTATTGTATATGACATTAAATATAGTTAATATAATATAATATAATATAATATACTTTTATTTTGCATAACTTTGATCAAGACGTTGTCTCAAACTTCTCGAGGCATAAAACATCGAGATGTATTCCCCAGATGGAGAAGGCATAAGTTTCATTGGTGACATTGAAGCTTAAGCCTCAAGACTTTCTTTGACTGCCTTGCTCCTTGATACCTAAAAACAAAGGTTCTAATCCATATGGGATTATTTAAAATTTCGAATTATCCGAGTTAGATTAACTCTAGGGCTGGCTGCGATTTGGGATCTATTCCATGCCTAACCTAATTTTTTTAAGAGTTCTATCGCCTTTCATTGTAACCCATGTATCTCATCTTCTTCCTAGGAAACTGGCAAGGCAATTGGTTGATCCTTCAAGGCCTGGTGACTTCAATCAGGCCATAATGGAACTAGGAGCAACTTTATGCAGTTCAACCAATCCTACCTGTTCTAAATGCCCAGTTTTCAATCAATGCCGAGCGTTTTTACTGTCGAAAAAGAGCGAGAAATTAAAGGTCACTGATTACCCAACAAAGGTAGCAAAGACCAAACAAAGACAAAATTTTGCTGCAGTTTCTGTAGTTGAGATAGCAGAGTTTGATGAGCAGATTTTGAATTATAACGGTCAAAAAACTGTGTTTCTTCTGGTGAAGAGACCTGAAAATGGATTGCTTGCTGGGCTTTGGGAGTTCCCTTCAGTTATATTGGAAGAAAGGAGTATGAATCAGTGCATGAGGAGGAAAGAAATTGATGATTATCTGAAGAAATTTTTTAAACTTGATGTTGGAGAAAATTGCAAAGTTATGTTGAGAAAAGATGTTGGTGAATACATTCATGTTTTTTCTCACATAAAGCTTCAAATGTATGTTGAATTGTTGGTTTTGACTCTCAAAGGTGCATAATAATCACTTTCTTATAGATATTTTTTATCATTTTTGGTTACAAATTTTTATTTTTTTCTAACATTTCACTATTTTTTATGCTTTCCTTTTTTATTTTGGTGAATTTACATATCTCACAACTAGGCGTTATTTGGTAGCATATTATTTATAGGATTTAGCCATGAATTGAACTTAAATCCAGCCAAAAACCAAAAAGAAAGTTAGATCCAACACTCAGTGAAATCCAATTTTCTCGCATTCCGTCTTTCTCTTCCCTAGTTCCATCATTTTTACGCAGTAAGTCTGGAAGCCAGATTTACTCCGCCATCTTACATTAGTCTTCAGTCGCAGTGTCAATCTGATAAATTCAGATTTATTGGATTTGATAAAATACTATTTAACGTAAAACTAAGTTGCAGCCAAACACTGCCCTGCCCTAGAGTTTCACATTTACATATATATCAATTTGATGCTTTAATTATACGTAGAAAGGTGTATTTCACTTTTAAAAGATCGTAGAAGTGCTATTTTTGATGTGATATTAAAGATTCAAGTGTTATGTGTGTAAATATAAAAGTTTAGGTGTGAGATATGCAAATACATAAGAATTGTATGTTGTGTATGTAACTACCACTTATTTATTTTTCTAACATTCAACTAATTCTGTTGCATTTTGAATCTGCAGAAGGATTTACTCAGTTAAACAGTGCTGAGAATGGGAGTGCTGTAACATGGAAGTGTGTTGATGGAAATTCAATCAGGAACATGGGCTTGACATCAGGAGTAAGGAAGGTATGCTATCCACATAAAATATGCATTCTTTTTTTTTTTGTGCCTATTTTTAGGAGTAAAATTTCTTATTTATAAATCAACCACCCTCTTTCATCCATTTTTCAAATTCTGACTCGAATATCAGAAGTCATGTTATAACCCCCGCCCATATTTTTCATTTTTGTCAAATTCTCAATAGTCTGATCATGGCGCTTGTAAATACATCGGTTTGGTAGTTCAAGGGGGGTTTATTTGTTAATAACAATGTTTCTGGCGGCCTGCATATAATCATCCCATATTTTTAAAATAATATTGAAGATTATTTTGTATTAAAAAAAAAAACTAGTGATAGTCTGCTACATTCTTTGCCTTCAAATATTTGAAATGCATTATAAAGTTCATACAATCAATATGAATTTATTTATTTAACATCAAACAATCAATACAAAGCAGACTTACAATAAAAAAAAAGCAACTTTGCATTCAAATCCTTATCGTACATCAATTCTTTGCTCCATTTAAGTGCCACTAAGCATTTGAAAATCTCATTTATTTAAATTTTAGGGGCATTTACATACATACCATATAATTCTTATGTATTTACACATCTCACACCTAAACATTCATATATACAAACATACCACTCAATTCTTAAATATCATTTTAAAGAAAACCACCATCACTTGCAGTCATGCATGGGTCTACATCTTCCCATGCATAGGTCTACGTGTTAAATATTAAATTTTGGGTATTAGATATGTAAACATATAAGAAATGTGTAGTATGTGTGTAAATTTCCCTAGATTTTAGACATGAATGTTCTTATTTACACAGGTGTACAACATGACGCGAGATTTTAAGGAGAAAAAGGTGTTGCAGAAACCAAAGAGAGTGGCAAGTAAGAAAGCTAAACTATTATTAAAATGAATGGTTCTTGTTGGTATGAATGTACTGCTTTTTTTTTGTGATGGAAAGTCAGTTCCCATGTTTATTTATGGAGGCATTTGCTTACATAACATCCAATTCTTATGTATTTACATATCTAATGCCTTTTTCTTTTTTTTATCTTTTTGCATTTATACTGCCCAAATATTTCACATTACATAAAAAAATATGACTATTATAACTTTATATATATATATATATATATATATATATATATATATATATATATATATATATATATATATAGCTGTTAATATGGCTCGTTGTTCGTGAACAGTTTGTGTTCGTGTTCGTGAACAGCTCGTGTTCGGCTCGTTCGTTAAGCCTAACGAGCCGAACACGAACAACAGTTTGTTCACTCGTGTTCGGCTCGAAATGGCTCGAAAAAAATTATAACTTTTTATATAACAATATATTACTTATATTATTTATATAATAATATATTATATATATTTATGTCTAAATTTAAATCATAACACCTCATATGACAATGTTGTTAATGTCTTCTTTTGTATAGATTTGATCCAGGTTCGAATCCCACACATTACATCTATTTTTCTTAATTTTAGTTTAACAAATCAATTTCGAGTCAAACACTAATTGAACACAAACACGAATATTTAAATCGAGTTGAACACTAACTGAACACAAACACGAATATTTAAATCGAGTCGAACACGAACACACTGTTCACGAGCCGATTTCGAACATGAGCTATTTCGAACGAGCCAAACACAAGCCAAGCTTGAGCTCGCTCAAGCTCGGCTCGTTTACAACCCTACTTTCACATTTATTTCATCCTTACAAAATTATTTATTTTATTTTATTTTATTTTATTTCTTATAATATAAATTTATGTATTTTGTTATATATTATATTCATCTAAAAATAAACCTAATAGATTAGTTCATCAAACTATAATAAAATAAAACATGATTTTTTTAAAGCTGAAGCTTATATATTAATTAATGTCTCCATTTATTTTATTATTTATTGAATTATTTGTTTAAACATTTTGACTCCTTAATACATGAATTACCAGCACAATGTCAATTTGATTTAAAAGCACGAATATGTAAAATAAATATTCATACTTTAATTCAGAAAATTTACAATAGTTCAGTTAAATATATAATTCATTTATCCATCACATGTTTTATATAATCATTAATCATTTAACAAGTTCTAAAAGGAGTGAACAAATTAGATCATTTGCATCAAATTTTTATATGTTTATTCATCTAATCAAATAAGCACAAAAAAATTATTTAAATTCATCATATAATTAAGAGTCTGTTTGGGGCAATTTGTGCATTTCAAGATAAACTGTTTATCCTGAAACGCGACCCGTGGGCCAGCCGTAGGGATCGACCTGCAGTCTGCATTTAGGGTAAAAACTCAAATGCAGTTTCAAATAAGCTGACAAAACGCGCGAACCAAATAATACGACAGCGTTTTGAAAACATCACCTGCACTAATGAGCTGCCCCAAACGGACCATAAGTAACTAGAGCATCAAAACTTACTCTTTTCTTATGTATTTTGAAACACTACCAAATAGAGTGAGGGTTGTTTGTCTTTTATTGCTTATATATTCAGTTAACAATGATTTTTAATTATTTATGTAGTTACATACAAAATAAATAAATAACTTGAAAAACACACTCTGTTCAATCACTCTTAATTTTATGTCTACATAAACCCTGCTCGCACTCAATAAAAAGACGAATAAATAAACTCAACCATTACGATACACGATTCGATTTAGCTACAACCCTCACTCTTGTTTGTGCTCAAATTCAATAGAAAAACAAATGGGGGGGCATTTACCACACATAGCACACAATTCTTATGTATTTACAAAACTCACACCTACACTCATATTTACACACATCGCACTCGAGGCTTTAATATCACACCAAGATGCTACATATATAAATATGAAAGTTTAGGTGGGAGTTTTGTAAATACATAAGAAGTGTGGGCTACATATGTAAATTTCCCAAAAAAAGCTGTGAGGTCAATTACCTCACCGAGGCAGCCAGCTTCTCATGACTCATTCAAGAAAAGGTGCGAGGTCAATTTCAAATGGCTTCTTCCCCTTAGTTATCCTCTTCAAAGCACAAAATAAAAATAAATAAAACAATTTATTTAATATTAGAGATGAAAGAGAGATTAAAGTTCAAAGGATTTATAACTTACAGCTATTGCTATGAGCTCTTCTAAAAGTTCCTCCAAGTGGCGCAAAGGCTGTGAAAAGAAAATAACATACAAATGATTTAATACTTCTAAAAATAAGTGGGGGCATATTTATTTTTTTGTATACCACTCGAATCTTTCATATCACATCAAAAATATCACTATTTTAACTTTTAAAAAGTGATGTACACATTTTGATGCATGTAAATCTTTCGTATGTGTGTGCACGTATGCAAGCGAGTGTGTTTTGACGTATCACAATTGCACGAGAAGGTTTATATTGTGGAAGTAAAAATGACTCACCCATTGTGTTGGGCCATCAACAGGAGCATTCAGTGGATCGTCATGCACCTAAGCAAGTTGGAAGGAAACCATCAGTACTTCCACAAAATTTGAAAAATGGTTTGGAATGTCAATCAACTTAATTTTTTTACATTCATATGGTCATGCCACACAATTCTTATGTATTTGCATATAATAAACTTTGCGATTTACTTAATATAACACTCAAATCATTAACATCATTACAAAAATACCATTAATATTTAATTTTACCAATGTTCTGATGTGAGTCAACCACAACAACAAGCCTTTATCCCACTAAGTGGGGTCGGGTGTATGAATTTTTTTTCTCCACTGCGTACCATTGAATATCATATTTTCATTTAATTCTAATAGATTAAGGTCATTTTTATATAATGTGCCCAAGTCTTTTTATGTCTACCTTTATCTTAACATAAGTCGAATCTAAAACATCTACTCTCATAATTGGTTCATCAGATGATCAATGTTTAATATGACCAAACCATCGAAAACGACTCCCTCAATTCTTGTCTGCCGTCGGAGCTACACACTAACCCCATCATAGATATATTCATTTCACATTTTGTCTCTAAAGTGTCAAGTGACTCATCCACCTAAAACATCTCATATCAATGACACTTTACTTTGTTTTACGATTCTCTTTTAAAGGCAATGGTGTTTTCTCTTAAGCATTGCATTTTACAGACAAGTGATCAAAAAGTAGAAAAATTTCAAGCAAGATTTGACATTTACCAAATATAGAAATTACAGAAATACCTATAAAGATGCTACGTTTTTACCTCCATGAATAGCCCATCGACACCGACTGCAACAGCTGTCCTTGCAATACAAGGTATTAGTTCGCGCAAACCACCACTAGCAACACCGCCACCTTCAAGCTGAAAATAAAGTGGCATAAAAAGGTTCACCCAATCATTCAAGCGGCATTTACATAGAAACCACTCAATTCCTATGTATTTACATATCTAACACCTAAACTTTTCTTTTTTACATCTACACCAACAAAATCTTTCACAGCACATAAAAAATAACACTATTATTAACTTTAAAAAAGCGAGCTGCACATTGTCATGCATAAATAAGGTGACATATATGTAAAAATTGAACTTTAGATGTTAGTTACGTAAATGCATAAGAATTGAGTGGTATGTATGTAAATCTTCCATCATTCAATGGCATAGAATTAACAGATTCCTCAGAAGCAAAATCTGAGCCAATAGATGCAATCTGCAATTTAATACAGAACCCAACAACATTATAGCTTTACATACAAACCAATGCTCATGTGTTTTCGTATCTAACACCTAAACTTTGTGGTTCACATTTATGCCACTCAAATCTTTCACATCACATCAAAAGTACAACTAATTTAACTTCTAAAAAGTGAAATACACCTTTTCATGCATAGATAAGCTGGCATATACATAAAAATTGAAATTTCAGTGTTAGGTAAATGCATATGAATTGCATGGCGTGCATGTAAATCTTCCAATAATATAATATAAGAACACCGTCGCTCGAAGAATTAGATAGCACTCGCTTACAATATGATAAATTTACTTCAACATGCCAACTTGGCCTTTTTAAGAAAGGTAGAACTAATATTGGTTGAAAACACAATAGTTAGAATTTATGTTATATTACCGCCATATCTGCTGTATTTTGTTAAAGTAATAGTTGTAACAACTAAAAGTTTCTTTTCAGAAAAAAAAAATGCAGATAAAGTGTCACTTAGGGGTGTAATTGAGGAAAGCCGATTACGTCAGTTGGTTTGGGCTCAGCCTTAGCCCAATAAGCGGCTCATGAACTGAACTCGACGAGCTAATAAGTCAAGCTCTAGGAAGCCTCAATTCAACTCGTTAGCTCGTGAACCAACTTGTTGAAAAAATAATTAATTTGAAATATACTAAAAATATATTAAAATTGAAAATTTATCATCTCAAGCTCGATTAATTAAACAAATAAAACTCAAGCTGAGGATGGCTCGAGCTTGAGCTTGACTCATTTACACCCCTAGTGCCACGTGGTGAAAATGGTATTTAGTTCTCAGGATTCGTGAAAATTCTACAACAAATAAAACCTCTCGAGAGAAGGCTCGAACATCATTCAGAATAAGATTTTAATATTTTACAATTTTCTACCTTCTTCCCTGCAGGCTGTTGAAGCGAATGAGTAATATCAGCGACCTGAGACAAGGTAAAGCTAAAAATTAAGATTTTTTTTGCTGAGAAAACAAGAAAGCATAGGAAATCTACCAAAGCGAAGAGAGTTCGGAAGGAAGCAATACGCTACGGTAGACCTATAATCTCCTGATTAAGGGGTAAATGTTAGATGGCGCATCACATTCTGCAAATTATGCTTACCACCGGACAATTAGCTTCCCTTAACCACTCCAAATTGCGTGGATCGACGATTAAATCATCTACAAGTGAAAATGAGCATGATATCAAAATGAATTAAAGGTAGATTCAAGGATAGAGATAGAGAAGGAAAAGAGAACCAGAAAAATGATTTCCGCACAAATCTTAAATGACAGTACACCTTTCTTAATTCTGGCATAAGGCAGTAAAGCAAGCCATATGAAGGTCATTTGAAACTTCAAACTGTTTCAAAGGTTGAAGTTTTCTTTTTGCGTTTTTTTTTTTTGTTTATAAATCAAAATCATCTCATAAATAGAATCAATTTTTCTAAAAGTTATCAAAGCATATTGAGTAGCATAATACATGACATGCATAAAATATGAGAAAAATGTCAAAATGGTCCCCCAAAACTTTGCAAAGAAACATTTTAATCCAAAAGTTTATAAAAATGTAAATTTAGTTCCAAGACTCTTTCAATAAATACCCAGTTTCTTTTAATAATGAGTTAAAATAATACTCAACGGTACAATTTTAGCCCCCATTAAAAGAGTTTGGAGACTAATTTAACACATTTACAAACTCTGAGACTAGCCTCGTGTTCATGTAAACAGGGAGGGGACTATTTCGACACTTCACTCCATAAAATATTAACTTACTGTAGCCAAACATGGTGCCCCGTTCACAAACCATCACATTCTGGTTGCCAGCAAGTCTAATTTTTTCTGCAGAATTCACCATAACCTGCCAGAAAGATCACATAAGTTATTTATAGAATAATACAACAGTCTCAGCACAGCTACTTCAAAACTTGGTAATGTTGTTGAAACAATATTCTCAGTATATTCATTTAAACTGTAGAAAGAAAACAAAATCAAATCAAGAATTCTGTGAAAGTACTCTCAAGCATTTTGAGGAGGAGAAATGTGGGAAAGACGTTTTAACATTGGCTCCCATATCATATAACTGAAGCACCTCAAAATTTAATCCGTCTAAATGTAATCCTGCTTACATCTACAGTCAATCAAAAGTTCATGCAAAAGCAAAATAAAAAAAAAATTAAAAATTTGCAAATGAAGTGCGAATTTCCCTACTTGAAGTAGATTTCTCAAAGAAACAAAAGCTTGTGATAAAATCTTTTAATGCTACACTAAACTGTGTATTATAACAAAAATTAAAAGGGGTACTTGCGTAAAGACAACAATTCTTATGTATTTACATATCTAACACCTAAACATTGATATTTAGATGTCCAATACTCAAATTTTTAATATCAGGTCAAAGATAGCACCATCCTTACCTTTTTTTAAAGTGAAATGCACATTTTCATGCATAAGTTTATGACACCGAGATGTTACAAGTGTAAAAATCAATTTTTGGTTGTTAGATATGTGAATACATAAGAATTGTGTGCTACGTATGTAAATTTCTCTGAATAAAAAGAGCTTTGCATTCCCATAACTGTGGCTTTAGATGTCCACTCTCCCATTCCAGAAATATGATAGCCATTGTCAAATCTTTAATTATTAGAAGAAAGCAACTATTCTAGAAATTTGCTTGTTAAAGGTGTAGATATGCAATTTGGAAGAAGTTTAATTTCATAATGCAGTAGATACAAGTACGAACTTGAAAAAGAAAACAACAGGCTGAAGTTTGATTTTGTCTCCAACAAAACCTAATATAACATTGTAAACAACTACAGTTTAATTTCATAGTTAGTTATGTAAATCCCCCTTCAAAAAATTATTCAAAGCATTAAGTTTCATAGGACTTCACTTACAGATGGGGCACAAAATTGTCCTTTCTTAATGTTGATGATTTTGCCCGTCTTCGCAGCAGCAACTAAGAGGTCAGTCTGCGACAATAGAGATTTCAACAATAAATATCTCCTTTGACACATACAAGTGGAAACTCAAAGAAATATTAGCATGAAATACAGCAGATAATTGGCAAACCTGAATCAAAATGTCAACAAGATATAAATGTACCTGACGACAAAGAAAAGCTGGAATTTGAATGATATCAGCGACTCTCCCAACAGCTTCACACTGAAAGAATGTAAAATGCTTTAGAAATAAATAAAGATTGAAAGGCAGAAAAATAAAGTTCAGAAGAATATTGAACCAGCATCAATATTAGCCTTATTCCAGCTATTTGGGACTAGCATTATAAATCCTCGTATTTTTAATTTATTAGAATTAAATGAAAATATGACATTCAATAGGACACAATAGAGAAAAAGGATTCATGTAGCCGACCCCACTTAGTGGAATAAAGACTTGTAGTTGTTGTTGTTATATTATAAATCCTCATATTTCATTCAATCATATACTGTTGCATAAAGAATTAAATCTATTATTCGTAAATATATTTGATGAACTTCTATTAAGGTAATTTTAGGCCCAACATTATCATAGTGTCCGCTAACTCTTTGTTTCGCATTCAACGTTCCTAAATAAATGTGGCAAGTTCAATCTTACATGTAAAGCTACTCATCCTTTGCTTATTTTTCACAAAAATAGAGTTCATTTGTAGCACATCACTTAGGGTCGGATCCTAGCCCGCCCTTGTTTAGTTTTCACTGAAATCGGATAAAATTGGGCTTCGTAATTTAAGAGTGATATTCTAATTTGTGCTTACTGACATCAGAAATCATCAATGTTCTTTTAATTACATGGTAATAAATACATCTTCAGTGAAGCTTTAGTTTTGTCTCTGCAACAAATAACTAGGTTTTGAAGGGTTTCTTTTTCATACATTTGATCCCCGTAGAAATATACTCAAAGCAAATCTCACTAAACACGGCTCAGCAAACGTCTTCGCAACGAGCATCCCTTTTCTTTTTAGTCAGGCATTTTCATACATAGCACGCAATGCTTATCCAATTACACATCTCACACCTAAGCACTCCAATCTTTAATATCACATAAAAAAGAACACTATTATCATTTTTTTCAAGTGACATACGCATTTTCATGCATATGTTTAAAACACTAAAGTGCTATGTAAGCAGATATGAAAGTTTATGTGTGAGATATGTAAATACATAAAAATTGTGTGCTACGTATGTAGATTTCCCTTTTTTCTTACAGTTTTGTTTATGATCTCTATTTTCACTCTCATGAACAATATTTTTTTATTGGTTTCTTAATTGCACAACTGATAAGTTTTGTTTTGCGTGAGTTTGTGGTTTAGCGTCAGCAAAAAGAAGGCAGATGATGATAAATAAATAGGTTGCCATATCCAATGAACACAAACTTGGCTGCCTCCCTGGAGATCAATTAAATGCAGCTTATGCGAAAAGGTGCCTGAGTTTCACAAAATTAAACAGCGTGAACAAATTATTTGTCCTTCTAACAATTATTCTACACAGCCGTTCATGTCATTAAATGCAACTTTTATAGGCAACTTTGGTAAGATAAAATAATATAAATATTTACATGCATAGCACTCAATTCTTACGAGTTTATATATCTAACACCTAAAATTCAATTTTTACATATCAGCCACCTTCCCAATAAGCATGAAAAGGTGTATATCATTTTTTAAAATGTTAAAATGGTGGTATTTTTATGTGCTGTGAAAAATTTGGAGGTGTAAATATAAAAAGCAAATTTCAGGTGTTAGACATGTAAATACATAAGAATTGAGTGGAATGTATGTAAATGCTCCATAATAATAGGATGTCCATAAAGCTTCCATACATAATGCATTACTGAAAGCATTAGCTCATTCAAACCATTTAGGATAACAAGAGTACTTGATTGGATTAAAATAAATTATATAACAAAATGTAATATATGACAAACAAGGCTATCACAAAATATATGAATGCAGATTTTAAAAAAGATAAAAACTAAATAGAATATTATTAAAATGCATGCAACAGCATACCTGACTGCTCTCATGCACATCTGTTACTATAGGAAGGTCATAGGTGACTTTAACCTTCTCAAGAATCTATCGCATCAAAATGGAAAAGAGAAATTTTTTAAAATGTGGCATAAAAAGCAAGCAATTTCACAGAAAAAAACACTTGCAAGCAAAACAGCAAATGTAAAAAAATTGCAGCTATCATCATGAAAAGTTCTAACAATTCCTTTCATCAAGCTAATATTTGAATAGAATTTGAAAAAAATGTAATCCATATCTAGACAAATCTGAAAGAATAATTTTTCAAATATTAACATTTCTGCCACAAATATGATCCATACCTTCAAACCTTCCTCCAGCCCAGGTCCACGGTATGATTTCGAGGAAGTACGATTCGCTTTGTCGAAGCTTGATTTAAAAACCAGTGGCAGCCCGAACCTAGAAATAACCTTTGAAGTAATCTGATTTGAACTTAATATAAAAAAAGAATTTTGTTTAAAAAAAATTATAGGTTAAAAAATTGCATACTTAGACGCAATAATCTTTATAAGTTTTGCCAACTTCAATGTATGCTCTTCGGATTCAATCACATTGGGTCCAGCTAAAAGGAAAAATGGATCTGCAGCCTGTCCAATTTTGAAAGAAGTTACCACTTTTCCGATGCAGTAACAATGTATGTTGATTACCGGAGAGTAATAGCATCTGCATACAAATGTTAAAAGCAAAAAGCACCTAAGGTCTATGAAAAGCACCTAAGGTCTACGTTCTCAATACTTTAATTTGATTATGTATATGGAATATTTACAGCATAAAAGTCACGCAAAATCCTATCCAACCACAATTACAGGTCAGCTTCTCGCCAATCATTAAAAGGTGAGTAGAAATGTTGATAGAGCACTGCTCTAAATATTTGGGTCATTTACAAACATACCACACAATTCTTATGCATTTACACATCTAACACCTAAACATTCATATTTACATGCATACGACTCAAATCTTAAACATCACATCAAAATACCATCTCGATATCCTTTTAAAAGAAAAATACACATTTTCATGCATAAGTTTAAGACACCAAGGTGTTATAATAGTAAATATCAACCTTTGGGTGTTAGATATGTAAATACATAAGAACTCTGTGGTTTGTATGTAAATCTCCCTAAATATTTTTGTGTGGACAGAGGAAACATTTAATTTATTTAAAACATACTACGGAGCTTTTATGGTCTCATCGCTATTTCATCATGAAAAAGTTTATATATTCAAGTTTATAAATCTAACCTAAATATATTTGTTTGCGTGAATTTTAAAAACTACTGCGATTATGATCTGTTAAGTAGCAGCAAGGCAGGGAAAAGTAAGCGCTTCTAAAAAAGAATAATCAATCAAGTATCACATTTTTTTCCCATCAGTTATGAGCTTAGTGCATTCAACAAAACAAAAGAATTCTTTCGTCCAAGTTAAAATAGGGGAGATTTAAATGCATGCTAATTCTCGCATATTTGCGCATTCAGCACGTATTTGCATATTCAGCACAACTTTTGATATTTACTTATGAAACACTTCAGTGTCATAATCACATCAGAATTTATGCAGGAAAAAGCTTTTTTCACTTAAAAAAATATATATTTTTTAATTTGGTCTTAAAGAATAGAGAGCTATATAAACAAATATTAAGAAAAGAATTCTTTCGTCTAACTTAGTTAAAATAAGGGAGATTTAAATGCATACTAATTCTCGCATATTTGCGTATTCAGCACAAATTTTGATATTTACTTATGAAGCTCTTCAGTATCATAATCACATCAGAATTTATGCATGAATAAGTTATTTTCACTTTAGAAAAATTATATTTTAATGTGGTCTTAAAGAATGGAGTGTTATATAAAAAAAATATTAAGGTTTTGGGACTAGATATCTAAATACATAAAAATGTGTAGTATGTATGTAAATCCCCCTGAAAATAGGCTGTCCTGTTTTAAAAATAAAAAAGATTAAATATTGAAAAAATCCATATTAAATATGCCATTTTGTGCATAGAAAATTTCTTGGGGATTGTTTGACGCCAAAGTTATTCTACTGTTCACTTGAATCAAAGGTAATAAACAAGTACACCTTAATAAAAATATGAGGAAACAAATCAAATTGTGTTCGCACTTTAATAACTAAAAAAATGCCTTCTAACCTTATATTTTCAAAAAGAGTGTCAAACTCCAAAAATATAGCATCTTACAATGTGTAATTTATAGATTTCAATGCTTTCAGTCGTTAGGCCAGAAGCACAATAGTATTGCAATTTACCATTATGTAAAAGTCCATATTTGTTCTCGTTTGGGGGAAAAATAAAACTATGGCTAAAACATAAATGAATTTCATAAAAATCATATAATCAAGAGAAATATTAACCTTGAGGTGGTTGAATAATTCCACGGAGCCATCCATCTTCTGCTATAATGCAACAAATCTCTACAATAACAGATAAAAATTAAATGCCACAAACCAAAAGGAAGAAATATGGAAATTTTTACATGCTAAATAAAGCACAGTTGAGCTATTACTACTAGTAATTTTAGTTCCAAACTATATAGAAAAAGGAAAAAAACGAGCTATTCCTACAAGTCAAGTGGAGCACACTAACTTCAAATTGACTTATTAAAGGAGGAATAAAAAAGGAAGATTTGCATACATACACTCAATTCCTATGTTACATATCTAATACCTAAACTTCAATTTTTACATGTATGACAGCTTACATATGCATAAGAAGGTGTTTTTCAATGTTTAAAAGTTAATATAGTGGTATTTTTAAGGTGATATGAAAGATATGGATGGTATAAATGTGAAAAAGTAAAATGTTGGTGTTACATATGTAAATACAAAAGAATTGGGTGGTAGGTATGTAAATGCTTCAAAAAAAAAACCCAAAAACTTAACCTTGTATGTTATGCCAATTATCATATTCTACTATGCTCTTCCATGATCCTCCTGACCAAAACTCAAAAAAACACCATGAGCCCCAATTGGCAAAAATCAAACTCAAAGCATCTTTAAGTTTTTTAATATATCAAATAAGCTAAAATATCATGTGTCAAATACAAATGAAAAAAAAAAAAAGTATATTGACCTACTCAAACTTCAACTTTAGAAAGATCCGATAAATAAAGAAATGAAAAGAAAAACTTAACAACCAAAGCAAAAAAAGAAGAAACCATTTTATGTCCTCGATGTTTTTTAGCAACTCGATAATTTATACTATGAAATGACCATTATATGGTAACAAAACACCATTAAATGTGATCAATTAAGCATCCTTAACTGCAAGAGTAAACTAAACATAAGAATTTGTAAATCCAAATATCAGCCATGCAACTCCTCCACCAACAAAAAAGTAAATAAATAAATTTCGGCAGGTCTCAAATTTAAAATTAATTATCGCATTCAATGTAACATCAAAAATAAATAATTAATAGACCAAAGCAATTGTAAAACAACAAATACAAAATGTAGTTTTATATATTAATCAGATTCAAGAATGAATAATCTCACATTCTTCATCGAATCCTAAATGTAATAACAAAAGGTTGGTGATTCCAAAATTTGTTAGAAGGGGAGTATTATCCCTAGGTCTTATCCCAAATTCTGCATCCAGTACTTTTTTTTCTGGATTAGTGGAAAAATTGGCGCTCTGCTCCCGAGAACGTAGGCATCTTTGTCGAACCTCGTTAAATCTTTGTGTTCTTCTGTATTTGTGTCGATTACTGTTTTTCTTCGCCCTAATTTCTCAACAAGTAGTATCAGAGACTGGTTCGAGAGCAGAGAAGAAAAATTCGGGCGGCGCAGGAATGAAGAAGATTTTGGGAGAGGAGATTGACGGCCAGAGAAGGATTTCGGCAAGGTTCGCGGCAGATCGGATTTCGGCGCACAAAGGAAGTTAAAAGACAAAGAGGGCTTCAGACAATTCGGCAGTAGGACGAGGGCCTTTCTGCGAAGGCTTCAAGTGCGACAACAGGCGCGCGCGGACAATAGGAGTTCGGCGAAGCTTCGTAGGAGTCGGCGCTGGAAATCGTCGGCGAGATCGGCAGAGGCGCAAGAAGGCATCGGCGAGATCGACAGAGGAGTCGCAGCAGGAATTGCAGCCTTCGCGATCGCAACAGAAGAATCGCGGCTTCGACTTTGGCGGTTCGGACGGGCTTCGATTTGACGAGAGATTTCAGCGCTAGGTGAAGTCGCTACAAGCAGAAAAGGAGCTTCGACGTCAGCCTGGAGCGGAGACGAAAATTGGAAGCTCTGATTTCATTCCCTTGCTAGAGGCGGAAGAAAATTGGAAAGAAATCAACTTTCAATTTTATTGCGGAGAAGAAAATTGGAAGAAAAATCAAGTTTCGATTTTATTCCTTTGCGGGAGGCAGAGAAGAAAATTGGAATGAAATAAGGTTCGATTTTATTCCTTTGCTGCGGAGAAAAAATTTGGAATGGGTATTTTTCAGATTTCTCTAGAGGCAATAAAGGAAATTTCCTCCTATTAACCAGAAAAATCTTGTTGCAAGCGAAGATTTTCCAGGACGCAGGAAAGACAAGAAAAGGGAACCTGCTACTGCACTCGGGAAAGGAAAGATTTTTTTTTGGAAGGAAAGCGGAGGTGGGGTTTTTCTGAAAGGAAAGCGAAAACAAAGCCTTTTAGAGAAAAAAAATAAGAACTTTTTCTGGAAAGCAGAGGATGAGCTTTTCTTGGAAGTTTAAGGAAAATGATTTTTGAGAAAGTTTAATTAAGAAAATTTAATTAAGAGAATGTTTTTTTTCTGTGAAACTTAATTAAGGGAATCTTAATAAATGGATTATTTAAAAGGATCTGTGACCCAACCCACATTAGTGCATAAGAAACTCCATGATATATTTGCTCTTAAGAGGTTGAATATTCGTCAAGGTTGAGATTTGTCAGACATATATATTTCTCCTAAGGGGCTGGATATATATTCACCAAGGTGGAGATTTGTCTGGCATATGTATTTCTTCTAATGGGCGGGATATTCGCCAAGGTGGAGATTTGTCAGACATATGCATTTCTCCTAAGAGGCTGGACATTCGTCGAGGTGGAGATTTGTTGGGCATATGTATTTCTCCTAAGGGGTTAGATATTCGCAAAGGTGGAGATTTGTTAGGTATGTCTCATATACCATAAATGGGACAGATGCTGGAGAGGAGCAGAACCCACGAGCTGAGTGGAGAGCAAGGATCTGTCCAATCGAGAGAGTTTCATTATGTGGGTTGGGGGTGCGGGGGCACTACCTCGTGGTTTGGTACAGGGGTAATTTGATAATTACATATTGTACTCCAGAGTTTTCTAGGGTTATAAAAAGGCATGTATGTAACCCCAAGTCTTATCCCAAATTTTGTATCCTGCACTTTTTTTTCTTGATTAGTGGAAAAGTCGTCGCTCTGCTCCCGATAACGTAGACATATTTGCCGAACCTCATTAAATCTTGGTGTTCTTATGGATTTGTGTTGATTATTGTTTTTCTTCGCCCTAATTTCTCAACAAGAATGATTAGGTGGATGAGTAGCTTTATACTTAGAGAAAAAATGCAAAATGAATATTTCCCTGATAGGATTGGAGTTACTCCAGTGACGAACAAAATTAGAGAGAGTCATCTTAGATGGTTTTGTCGCATTAAACGTAGACCATTTGATGATACAATTAGAAGAATAGATGTTTTAAATTCGACTAATGTTAAGAAACGTAAAGGTAGGCCTAAGAAGACTTGGACATATTGTATAAAAAATGATCTTAATTTATTAGAATTAAATGAAAATATGACACTAAATAGGACGCAATGGAGAAAAAGGATTTCTGCAGCCAACCCCACTTAGTGGGATAAACGTTTTGTTGTTATTGTTGTTGTTGAAAGAACAGATTTAAACCAATCCACCAAGCCCCTCAAAAACTTAATAAAAAATGAGCAAACCTAATGATTGAATTAAAAATCACTACAATTTCATTTGGAAAACAACTTAATGTATCGCCAACTTGTTAGCAAATGGAATAAATTTAAATGGCATGAGTTAAAAATGCCCCAAAAAATGAAACAGCAACGTTAGATCTTCTAAGAATGTTACTCTGCATGCTGCATCCAGACTCATACAGGACCTCTTCCAATTACATTAAAAATGAAGATTCAAGAAAAAACAAAACAATAAAATGAGATTTACAACATACCACTCAATTTCTATGTATTTACACAAAGAATAACTACACTTTAATTTTTACATATATGCCACCTTACCTATACATTAAAAGATGTAGTACGCCTTTTAAAAGACAAAATAGTGCTATTTTTTATGTGATATGAAAGATTTGAGTGGTTTAAATGTAAAAAAGTAAACTGTAGGCATTTGATGTATAGATTCATAGGAATTGGGTGGTATGTATGTAAATGTCCCAACAAGAGATCTTTCTAATACACGGTATTCATAATGAAATGAAACAAATCATGTTTTCATTCAAAGCAATATATATAATTATAGAGGTTTGAGAGGACAAACTCAATAACAGTAAACAAAAAGCAGACCAAGATATGTTTCATAAGTTAGCAAACCAGATCCATCCAAGGAAAAAAAACTATAAAACGCTTCCCATGGGAAACAAAAAGCTCCGATTAAACAAACAGAAGCTAAAATTGAACTTTGTATATCAAAAAAATCTCGTCAGAAAAATGCATTTTACAGGAGAAACCAGAGAGATGAAAATATAACAAAATATTTGCCCTTGATTTACAGAAGGGATCCACCTGAGGGCTGTTTGGTAGAAGGATACGAGCAATGTTTAACCTAATTCTAGGGAATCTTTTTATCCTCCGTTATGCCTTAAATCTTGGATTTAGTAAATCTAGGCATAGGCATTGGACGAATTTAACTTAAATCCGCTTGACTCACGAATTCCTCTTTCTTTCCACTTACTGCAAGGAGAATTTCGAAAAGAAAGATGAAGTGCCTGCTGGTAACGGATTTTAGCGGGATTTAACCTAGATCTTGCTAGACGGTCACATTGAACAAAATAAAGCCGGGATTTCATAAATCGCGGATTTCACGGATTTCAACCTTAAATCCTAGATTTACAAAATCCCATGAATCGGCAGATTTAGTAAATCCGAGAAGAGCGAAAAGAAAAAACGGCGCGAACCGGCTTACCGTCTTTAATGGTTTAGGGTAAGAGCGGAGCCCAAGGTGAAGAAGGATGGAGTCTCCGTAAGCCGCAATCCCGTCGTCGCCTTCTAAGATAGCTCTAATTGCTACTGTATCTCGAGGGTTCGATCACCATGGCGATGGTTCTGGACGAAACTGGAAGTGGTGAAGAGAGATAGGCGAGGGTTTAGGGTTTCAGGAAAACAGGGAAGCCTTTCTGGCGGGATTTTAATTAATGTTAGTTTTCTTAATTGAATGGATTAATAACTAATAATTAATAATTAAAAAATGTATTGCCGGATTAAATATAATAAATAAATTTATATTTATTATTTAATTGTCAATTTATAAAAATCTTTATATTAAATTTTTATTTATTCATTAAAATTATAAGTAATTATTAATTAATATAATTAATTACCACTTAATTATTACCTTATAAATATTAAAGTATGATTTAGTGTATTTTAATTAATAATTAACTAATTTTGTGAATATGTAATTATTAATTATTATATTTTGAAATGAAAATTTAATTCAATTAATTAATTTTATCGTAATAATAACATTATTAAAGTTTAATAATTATTTTTCATTCTAACAAACATATCAACCTTCTAAATCCTACAAAAATTGTCGAACAATTTGACAAGATTTAGCTTAATTTATTAAATCCAATTAAATTTGAATTTATAGGATTTATTAAATCCTCTTTAGCGGAATTTAACTTAAATTCTCCTAAATAGTTTCTCCTAAATAATTTTGCGAACATGAACAAACCCCGTTTTGGCTCGAAATACTACTCATCAATTATATATATATATATTGATGAGTATTACTTTTAAAAAAATTAATTGACTGCGACACTACGAAGATATATAATCAATTAAAAGTATTAATTAAGAAAATGAAATAAAAATTATTAAATTAGATTTGAATGATGTTTTAATATAAACAATAATTTTTAAATCTTGTCCCAACCCTTAACATCTTATGGCTACATATTTAGGGTTGTCAAAATGTCTCTTTGTTTGTGAATAACTTGTGTTTGACTCGCTAAGCAAATGAGTCGAACACTAACACACTTTTTAAGCTCGAAATATAAACGAGCCGAACATGAGCTAAGCCTAGGTTCATTTGTGTTAGACTCGTTTACACCCCTAATTATATTAATCATTGTAACTTTTTAAACATCAGATTATTTTTCAATAGCTTCACAGCTGTTTTTCGATAAGCTGCAGCGGACCCTTGATTTTTTTACATTGATTACGATGTTAGAGAAAAACTTCCATGAGAAAACTTGTCGATAGCATGATAAAACACTGACTTCAAAACAAGTGGGATCGGCTAAAGAAATATTGAAAATTATGTAAATAACTTAAGCAGCGGTCTGGTCTGGATTGAGATTCCAAAAGGAGAAAGATTGATGCATCTGATGAATTGTGGAAATAAAATTAGATGTAATCAGTGTGATGACATATTTTGTATTATTTATTCATAAAATTCACAAGTATATATGCTGAATATTAAATTGTTATTTGTGGACACGCTAGAAACTAGAATAACTAATAAGTTAATAATTCACTATAGGGAAAATAATGAGAGGTTCATTTCTCTGTCATTTTGCCTCCAACTTATAGAGGCATATTTATAAAATTTTAAAAAAAAGAGGGAACATGGAAATTGTTCTTAATGTAATTAATGCTCAAATTAATTATAAAATCGTTTTTCGTTTGATTCAAGTCTTACAGGGCCTGCGTCTCCGCCTGTCAGATCAGTTTGTCACCTCGACCAGATATTCCCTTTCGCAAGGCATTGAGCGGATCTTATCGCAGCATATGGGGGATATCCAACAAGACTCACTATCGGGATAATTTGCACCTCATTTTTTGCCGATCTTGTCACTATCAAGCGGGCATCACTCACGGCGAATCTTGTCGTTATCGAGCGGGAAAACATCTCCAGAGTTTTGAACCATCTCGGGTTTAGAGACGCGACCTCTCATGCTTGACGTTAGATTAAAGTTTTTACCCCAAATCGTTCGTTTTCTTTGAGATTCGTGCGGATACAAATAAGAGCCGATGATTTGGCTCATTTGAACTCATATTAGACCACATTTATGTTGCC
>NEWO01000014.1:1430192-1455437 GCA_003013225.1 Phalaenopsis aphrodite
CCACTTTTGCAAAGCAATAACTATGCTAAGATTGTAAATATGAAAGTATGGGTGTGTGTTATGTAAATACATAAGAATTGCGTGTATGTTTGTAAATACAGCAAAAATAATGATAAGGCATTAATGCATAATATGTAAATATATAAAACTTAAGTGGCATTTATGTAAAATGCTACTAAATATGATTTTGCAGTACAGCAAGCATTACAGAACGAGTACCATGTGGGAGAGGGAGGGAGACCAGGGGGGAAGGAACCAATTAAGAAAAATTAATTATACTTTCCCCTTTCAGAAGAACAGATCAGAGCCACCAATTAGAAACCCTAGCGGCATGGAAAGATACGTTTTTGAAGAAACAGAGAAGACGGATTCAATGTATCCAGCCTTAAAAATTCAATCTTTTCTTCTGATTCTCCGGCCAGAGCTTTTATAATCAGTGCAGATTGCGACGCCATTATCGCCATTAGAGCTCAAGGTGAAGCTTTTCTTTATTTTTTTATCTGCTTGAGGAGAAAAAGTTTCAGCTTTGCGTGGATTCTTTTTTTTTTTTTTTTTTTCTCTGTTTTGTTTGTTTGTTCTTCAGACCAAACGTTTTAATCTAGATATTTACAGAATTACCGTTGTTTTAACTGTCTGTTTGGTGCAACTACAACTTCGAATAATCTGATGATAAGTTAGTTGTGATTTTTTTTTGTAAAAGTCAGACCGCTGCCAGAAAACAGCTCTGCGATGTGAAAATGTTGTTTTTCAGCATTTTGAAAATTCATAAGTTGTCGAAACTCAGTTTATCCAAACAGTCCAGTTGCATTTTCAAAACGCAACAGCACTAAATAAGCTGCTCCAAACGAAATATTTTCTTTTAAGAAAATATTGCAATTTGTCAATTTTTTTGAGCGTTAGTGTTCTTTCATAACTTTAATCTTTGATCTGTTAGGAATGGATAAAAAAGATGCAATTTTTATGCATATAACAATAGGTTTATATCTAGTTTTTTTTTCTGATCTTTTTGTTATTGTTATACCTCTGTTATGAATGGAAAATAAATAAATAATTGTTGAGGGTATTTCTATAAATTTTTGGTTAGGAGAGAATGAAAACCATGGGATTTGCTTTAAGATGAGTGCAATGTAAAAATTTTGATTGATCATTCCAAGATAATGAAAATTAAAAGTGAATTTTTAAGGCTTTTCTTTTAATGTTCCATCTCTTCTACAATGAAAATCTTAATTTACTAAATCCAATTGTGAGACAAATTTAAAAATTTCATCGGATCATCATCTTCATCACCATCAATATAAATTCAAAATTATTTGATTTATACTCCAAAATAAATCTATAACAAAAGAAAAGGCAGGCAATTATATACAGACCACCCGAAACTTGCTATTTACAAATGAACCGCCATCTTTCATCCATTTTTTAAATCCTCACTCAAAAATCAAAATTTGAGTGGAAACCCCAACCTACATTTTTCATTTTTATCAAATTCTCAATGGTTTGATCGTGACACATGTAGTTACTGTTGAGTTAATCTAGCTGTCTCCAGAAATTGTTCATGTTTTTTTAATTTTTCATGTTTTAGGCGATTAGGAAAACCATCATGTGATTAGTTAGTTTTTATTTTCAGAAAAACTTGATGTGCAGTTATTGTGCAGTTATAATTTGTATTTGCTTGTATATTAAGAAAACCTGAAAATGTAATGTGTGTTAAGTACTAAAAAAATCTTTCATTTTTGTTGGCATTTGAAGTTTGGCCAAAAAAACCAAAAGTTACATCATTTCAATAGTTTTTAAAAATCACCTGAGTGATTAATTTCTAAATATCAATGTTTTGGATGGTCTCTACGCAATTATCCCAAAATAATTATGTTGCAAAATTGAAAATTGAACTTTTCAATTTGACAGGCCTCCTAATTATCTGAATAAAGTGGAGAAAATCAAGCAAGGAGTCACCTAAAGTTCATAAATACAAGGAGGAAAGAAGGAACAAGAGTTGCCATACTGGTCCTTTTAAATGAGTTTTGGCATACTGTGCTTGACATATTCAATGGAGAAAGGATTGCGACGAAAATCATTCGCTCGCCGGCACATCGCCGGAGAAAAAAGCGTTCAAGCCCATGCGGAAAACCGGCGGGCCGCGCCTTCGAACTACTTGGGTTCGCAGTCCTTGGTGGTGCTCGTATGCGTCACTGCATCGCTGCTGATTCTTCCTCTCATATTGCCTCCGTTGCCTCCGCCGCCACTGATGACATTGCTTCTTCCGGTTGGCATTCTCATGGTTCTTCTAATCCTCGCTTTCATGCCGACGGATGTTCGAAATATCGCCTCATCTTACTTGTAAAGAACCTCTAGATTTTGTTCAAATATGATTTGTTTTGCATGACAAACATGTTACATTTGGATGTATTTTACATATGTAACATATAAGTTTTCATTTTTACATATGAGCTACTTTGGTTATGCTTGAAAATATGTATTTCACATTTTATAAGTTAAAACAGTGATATTTTTATTTAAAATATATGAATATTTAGATACATGTCACTTAATTATTTACACCTATACTCTGTTGTTGCATATATGTCATCTTATCTATGTATGGAAAAGATCTATTTTACATTTTAAAAGTTAAAATAGTTTTTTTTTTATGTGATGCATGATCTGTGAGCTTTTTTTTTTTTTTGTAATTTCCAGCATTTTATTAGATAGAATTACACTTAAATCTGTTGTCATTCAGGGGTGTAAACGAGTCGAACACGAGTGAGCTCAGGCTTAGCTCGTGTTTGACTCGTCAAAAAATATAGTTGTTAGTGTTCGACTCGTTTATATTCCGAACAAAAAAAAAATTGTTTGTGTTAAGCTCATTTGCTCAGCAAGCCAAACTGGAGTTGTTCACGAATAAAGTGTCGTATCGACAACCCTAGTCACGCAGCCATTGGGGGGTTCAAAAGAGTCGAGCTTCAGTGAGCTCAGGCTTGGCTCATGTTCTGTTCTTTAAAAAAATATCATTTTTCGTATTTGGCTTATTTATATATCGAGCTAAAAAAATTTATTTATATTTAACTTGTTTACTTATCGAGTCGAACACATGTTGTTCACAAACAATGAGTAATTTTGGCAAACCTAGTCACCGGGGTATAGGATGTTTGTATAATAGCCAAACCACTAGTCTAGCATTGCAAAACTGATGCAAGAGCTCGAACTCATGACCCCAAGGGACTCACAACTGACAACGTAACTACCGACTACAAAACACGACACATAACGCATGTGTACCTAGATCCCCTTTTATAAATTTATAACTACTAGCTCTCCTTTTTTAACTCCACAATTAATACTCTCCTCATTACATGAGCTGTAGTCTGTCACCTTGTCCTTTACTTATTTATTGGTTGTAATGGTCCATCTAGTTTATGCTACCGTTTCTTATTTTTTTAATTGCAAATGTGCCCCGGGATGGGGGTGACTTGAGACAAAATCCGAGAATTGTGGCAGTTCTCAAGTAAAACAAAGCCATTTTTCTGGATCTTGACCAAGATTCCAAAGGGTGGAACTGGTGGTGCAATTATTGATTTGCATATTTTTTAATCTTTTTTATTTGGAAATTTACATAAATACCACATAATTTTTATGTATTTACATATTTAATGCCTAATTTTGTATTTATATTTAGAACACTTTGGTTTTACTAATTTCACTCTAAAAAAAGTTAGTGATAGTAAGATTGTTTGTATAATGTGCATATAAATATCAAATTTTAGGTGTTAGACATGTAATTATATAAGTATAGTGTGGTATGTATGTAATTCCTTTATGTTCAGGGGTATTGACAAGCATGCCCCCAAATTCCTATATATTTACATTATTCTACATTTTGTATTTCAATCACCCGAAATTTTCATATATATAATTACATATCTTCAAATTAAGGTGATATCTTAGATATGTAAATTTCTTAATTTCTTAATTGAGCTCTGAATGACTCTTAATTACAAATCTAATATTTGTTTTTTGCAAATTTTTTTGACTTAATTTATGTACGCTCCATGAGATGAGATAAATTTACGTACGTAAGGCGTACTCAGCGCTGCTTACGTCAGAGAAGTTATTCAGAGGATATTGGGAGGTTATATTCGCATTATACCCCTGTAACCCCTCTGTAACATATCTATAACTTACCTGTAACTTACAAATATATAAAAAAAGAATCACGAAACTTACTAGAAAGTACAAATATGTTACATGCAAGTTACAAGAAAATTACAGAAGATATAAAGCGAATATAACCCTCCAATACCTTCTGAATAACCTCCCCAACGCACGCAGTGTTGCGTACGTTTTACAAACGCAAATTTTTCTCCCATGAGATGAAGAAAATCAACTTCAAAATCATTCATAATTAAGTTTAGTTGTGCACGTGAACATCTACCTCAAGACCTTTCAGATAATAGGAAATTTTTTTTTTTTTTTCATATAACATACTAAAAAACATTTGACAACAAATAATTATAAATGTAAATATTAAAACTTTAATATTTTATATTTTTGTTTTTAAAAATATATAAATCATAAGAGTAAAAACACATTTTTTAAAAAAAACAGAAAACAAAATAAAAATAAAACAAAAATAAAAGATAGAAAGTGATCTCAAACAGTTCCTAAGCTTTCCAGATTTAAATGTGAATAATTTGCAGAAATATAAGAAGGTCCTCTGATAAACACTATACAAATACATACAAACGATGATTTAAAGAAAAAAAAAAGGGATCTGGAATGATTTATCACCTCCTAAGAAAAGTAGTAGCTTTCTCTCCCCAATCGGTTCGGAGCTGATCATAAGATTGTTCACCGCCGAAACTGTTTGAACGAGTATGTTGTTTTTCGCCGCCGCCGCCGCCGTGCTGCTCCGACCACAATCTTCCACTCCTGCTGCCAACTTCGCCGCCGGGGAAGGTGGCGGCGAAGTTGGGCTCCATCACCAAATCTCCTTCCAAAATGCGCAGAACCTTCAATCCCATCAGGCAAGACAAAAGAAATTATATTAGGAAAATTCACATACATACCACATAAAGCTTAATCATTTACATCAACTAAAGTTTGATATTTAGGTCTGTAACATCTCGAGATTAAAAAACTTTGCATGAGAAGATGTATTCCATTTTTATGATGTTGTTGATAGTGGTACTTTTGATGTGATTCAAAGAGTTGAATATGTATGTAAATATGATAGTTTGGAAAATTTACATATATACTACAGAAAGCTTATGCATTTACATCACCTAAAGTTTGATATGTAGGTTTGTAACATCATGATATTAAAAAAACTTTGCATGAGAAGATGAATTCCATACTTAAGATGTTGGTGATAGTGATGCTTTTGATGTGATTCAAAGAGTTGAATGTTATGTAAATATGATAGTTTAGGTTCTAGACATGTCTCATGTTCTTCTAGATGGCCGTTAATTTGGTAAAATTTGGTATTCGACAAACGCGAAATGGTCATTTTCATATATGTCCAGCATCAAATAGCATGTGCCTCAAGTACTTCATAAATTTATGAATACATGTCTTTATACCTCTTTTCCATTAATTTGCTAGAAGATCCCTCTCAGAGAGTTTTTTATGTCGAATGGTGTCGGAGCATAAAGTTAATTATACATGTTTCTTTTATAAAAATCGAGAAAATACGGGTTCAAGGAATTCTACAGCTTCTGAAGTCGTAAACTACAACTGTGGATTGCAATGATGTATATATACATCACAATGAGAAGCAAGCTATGAGAAAAGATTTTAAAGGTTTGTCGGAAATAGATAAATGGAAGCATGCACCTTCTTTAGATGGGCTTACGAGTTCCAGGAATCCACTTGAGAGTTCAGACAATCATTACATATAAAGAGTATCTTTGGAAAAAAAAAATCATATATACTTGATCATTTGAATAATTAAAGTAATACCACAAAAATATTGTTTTTTGCCATTATAATTTTAATTTTTTTGTTACTCATTATTAAGTGATGTATAACTCTTTGATATAATATTTTAGACTTGCGTTGTTTGATAATATCTAAAATTAGTTTATGTTGTTATTTATGAGTTAATTTTGAAATAATGAAATTACAAATTCGAGTGTATAAGGAGTAAAACGGTCTTTATTTAAGGAACAACAGCACAGTTGATACACAATAGAACTAACCAAACAAACACAATTTCACCAACAACAACTTCTTCGCAGCAATTTTCTCTTAGTTGTTGCACGGCTGCTTATTCATTAAATAGTAATAACTGCAATTGCCCCAAACAAACATTTACTAGGAAGAGATTACGTAGGAAACAGGCATTGTCTGTTTGTTTTGGCCTTTTGAAACCAGAGTTATAAGCATGCATGCCTTCAATACATGCTTCAATAGTTTTGCAACTTAGTCCCTCGAAAAAAAATAAAAAGTAAAAATAAAAATAAAATCTTAGTGGCATGCCATTAATGGGTTAACAATAATCCATTAACTTCAAAACTTAAATGCAGACTGGCCCTCAAATCATGCGCTTTCTTGAACTTACGACATTACGTCGAGCTTATTGTGCTTAAGCACGTTATCAGAAATAAAGTAAAAAATTCCAAGGTGTCAGGTTCAAGTGCTCATCTTACCCCAAAAAAAAAAAAGTTTACTCATGTTTGAACACGTAAACTTTAAGTTGACTGGTGTTTAATCCAGTAGACTTGAGATTGATTAGTGTTTGACCTTGGCCAAACCTTTAACAAGTATGAACGATATGATTGGAAGGCAAACAAACACAACTAATCCAGCGAAACACAGCTAGTTCAAGGAGCTTGCTCACTATGTGCATGAAATGGTGTCGTTCAAGGAGCAACATTGTAGTCACTTCCACGTAAGACTTTGAAATTCTCTATGATAATATTTAGTGTCATTACTCCTCAAGGACTATAAATACTAACACAAGCAAAACATGATAATAACAAAGACCGGCGACGAAGGTGACAAACATTAATTGCTGTCAAAATGAAGCCACAAGGCAAACAATCAACTCAAAGTGTAGGAATCATCACATCAGACAATGCATTATTGATCCCAAATAGTACTACAAAAGGAAGGGTTTTCCCGTTTCAAGCATGATTGACAAACAAGTTTAATGAGAGAGAAACAAATCTTCCAATATCTAGGGTTTTGTCTATAGTATTACAGTGTTCACTCCTATTTATAGAAAGGTCTTATACATTATAAATAAATATATATTATATATGAATTCCAAAAAAATCTTCGATTTATCCTCTGTCTTCTCCAAGCATAGCTTGGGCGTTATAATTAATAATAATATTGGCAACGTCTTGTATTTATAATTATTCTACATAAATATTTTTCTCCTACTTTCCACTTCTTCTAATGCTTTTGTCAGCTAACTCGGCTATGAGGCGACTTCATTTTATATAGGAGAGTTGTTGAGCTGCCTCAGTTGAGCATTTGTGCACCAATCATCATTATATGACTAATCAATCAGGTTCCTTAGTCAGGTTATTTTATTGAATTGATCTGATTGAACTAGAGAGAAAGAGAGAGAGAGAGAGAGAGAATGAAGAAAATTGATGGATTATGCGCCAGAAAAACTTCCTTTCTTCTTATTCTGAATTAAAAATATATATTACATATTTATACAAACTCCCAACTCTCTAGATTAAGAATAATTCTAATATAGAAAATTTTCTGTAATTAAATCTCCTCTAATTACGTTGTCCGATACCAAGTTTCGTAATATAAAATATTTATATTTATGACTTTCCATAACACTCCCCATAAACCTGAAGCATAGATATTTATCATACCCAGTTTGTTATAAATATAAGTGACATAAACTCTAGTAAGAGCCATGTGAAACTATCCCCTATTTGTTCTCTAAACTTCACATGAGCCATAGAAGTTAGAGACTGTTGATCTTTTCACGAACAAAATGACAGTCAATTTCAATGTGCTTAGTTTGTTCATGAAAGATAGGGCTCGAGGCAATATAGATTGCTTCTCGGTTATCACATCACAACTTTGTTGGAATTGTCATCTTAAAACCCATATAAGTCAAGAGCTGGGATACCTACATCAATTCACTCGAAGCTTGTGTCACTGATCAATACTAATGTACAACACTAGACTGTGAAACTACATTATGTTTCTTACTCTTCCATGGGACCAAATTATCACCAACAAAGACACAATATACAGTAATGAATCTTCGATCAATCTTGAAGCTTGTTCAATCTGAATCAGATAAACATTCAATAATTTTATGCTCATGATCCTGATATAATATAACTTGTCCAGAAGCTCCCTTGAGGTAGCATAGTATTTGTTTCAAAGCTGACCAATGATAGACGGTAGAGGGAGACATAAACTCACTTATAATACTAACTGAATACGAAATGTCGGAACAAGTTTCTATGAGCTAGCTTAATTTTCCAACTAACATCCCATTTCATTCAAGATCATTAATAAAACTCTCCACTTTTGGTAAGTTATGATTAGGAACCACCAGAGCATTGCATGGTTTGACCCTTAATTTTCCCATTTCTACTAACAAATCCAACACAAAACTTTTGTTGAAATAGAAAGATGCATTTCTTGCTCCTTGATACCTTGATCCTGAAGAAGTACTTCAAGGAACCCAGACCTTTAATGTTGATCTAAATTTGAAAAAATGATTTAAATGAAAAGATTCCTTCCACACCGCTTCCAATAATAATAATGTAATCAACATAAAATCACCAATAGAAAAAATTTTGAAACATATTGTCTATAGAATATAATGTAATCGCTACTATTTTTCTGCATCCCAAACCATTCTACAGTTTGAATAAATTTTTCACATGATGCTTGAGGGCTTTTGCTTCAATCCATATAAGAACTTCCAAAGACTACATACTTTCGCAAACTCCCCCAGAGCGAAAAAAAACATTGAAGATTGCTCCATGTATACCACTTCCAAAAGATCACTATGTAGAAAATCATTCTTCACATTCAGTTGGTGTAAGGGCCAATTATTCATTGCAATCGATGACAGTAGTAGGAAAATCAAAGTCAATTTAGCTATCGGAAAGAATGTGTCCCAGTAGTCAATTCCATAAGTTGAGCTCTTAGCAACCAATCGAGCTTTAAGATGAGCTACAAATCCATCAAATTGAAACTTAACTAAAGACCCACTTACAACCATCAGTCTTCTTGGTAGAAGGAAGTTCAATTAGCTCTTAAGTTACATTTTCAATTAAGGCAGTCATCTCATCAAGAAGTCGATCCAATAAGTTGAGCATAGCTCTCAGCAACAAATCAAGCTTTGAGATAAGCTACAAATCCATCATACTAAATCTAACTAAAAGACCCATTTACAACCAGCAGTCTTCTTGATAGAAAGTAGTTCAAATAGTTCTCAAGTTTGATTTTCAATTAATGTAGTCCTCTCATCAAGCATCGCTGCTCATCAACCAGAATGGGATAGGGCTTGCAAAACAAAACTTGGAACCTAAACAGAATCAAGAGAAGCAACAAACGAGCAAGAATCATAAATGGGATAGACATATTGATGCTTACCTCTTCGAAGAATAATAGGTAAATCAAGGTCACTGGAGGAAGGATCCACAGAAAAAGATGATACTGGCATCGAACTAGGATAAGACGAGCGGGGTCTTCTCAAGTAACATTACTGATAAGTGGTTTAAGTTGAGGTATTGAAGGTGAGCAGAATCTAAACTTATGATATGATACATTAACTCAACAAAATTTTATGATGATTTAGACACCAACGAGTCAAACAAAAAAAGGGGGATTTGTTCATGAAACCTAACATCAACAATAATCATGTACCTGTTTAAGAAAGGGAAAAACATCGATACCCTTTCTACAAATAAGAATATCTTAGAAAAACATGCCTTAATTAATTAGGGTTCAGTTTAAAAAATTGGTGACGAGTATCATGTGGTTCAATATAAAAAGAGAGTTAGAAATAAAACTTGGTATGGTATATGATTCAATAGTATAGTAAAAGACATCCGATTAATCAAAAAACATGCAATAGAAACTACATCGGCCAAAAATTGTTCAGGCACATTCGTTTGAAACAGAAGAGCTCTAGTCGTCTCAAAAAGACGTCTGATATTTCTTTCAACAACTCTATTTTGAGATGATGTATCAACACAGAATGATTGGCGAACCATTTTGTTTTGTAGCATGTACTTTTGAATGGATGCAGCAAAATATTCTTTGGCAATGTAACTTCATAAAATCTTAACCGAAACATTGAATTGAGTTTTAATTTCGGACAAAAAAGATTGAAAATGTGACAGTAACTCGATACAAAATTACATAAAGCAAAAACATATCATATGAGAAAAACCATACGCAAAAATAAGAAAATATTGCAATCTATTAGATAAATAGGACAAGGACCCCACACATCAAAATCAACCAACTCAAAACTATACTTACTCTTTTATTAACTATTGGGACAAAATACAAGCAATGTTTAGTAGATTTAAACGGCTCACAATCTAAAGATAATAATTAATGAAACTAATGGCGCAACTTTTTTATTTTTGACAGTGATAGATATCCTAATCAAAAATAGTTCTCAAAAAGTGGTTTGGAACATACTACAGTAGATGTGCCTCATTATCTAAAATGCATTGTGATGGGCTATCAAAAAATCATGTAATTTTGCTAACGGTAGCAAGATTAAAAACAAATTGAGATTTGCCTAGACTATAAGTTAGAGGTAATGTGGGTGTAATATTGATGGTACTAGAACCAAGAATATTATAGGTAGATCCATCTACTAAATTGACAGAAGATAGCGCTAATGAAAAGTATAAAAAAGTTCTGGATTACCTGTCATGTGATCTGTAGCATCAGAATTAATGACCCATTGTGTGAAAAAGGAAAGAAGATAGCGTTATTGTTACCTAACTCAACAAGTGCAGTGATAGATGAGGATTTCTTGGATACTTCATGAAATTTGATGAGCTTAGCATATTCATTTGCAAAAATCAAGAGAGTCCGACTCGAATAGGCCTTATTAATAGTGATCATGTGAGCTCACCGTGATTTAGAACCCTTTTGGCTCTTTTTGAGCAAATTCTAACATGTTCTCTTTGTATGACCAGGTTCATTTATTTTCATTCATAATCATTTAACTTTTAGCAAAATAATTGATGTCATTTAACGTGTCATCCATAATCAAAGCCACTGATGAAATCAAACTTGTCACAAGGTATTTATTTTTACTAGTCATAATCGATGTCATTTAATGTTGAAGAACGAATTGCCACAGCACTAGAAGACAAATAACTCGATGACCCACAGTTCAACGAACGCCGAATAAAGGAAAAAAAAATTGAATCAACAAATCAAAACATAACAATCAAGGAAATCGACCTAAGCAGACGAAGCAGATAACAAAACAAAGCACCCAAGGAAATCTACAGAAGCAAACGTCAGCTTCATCGATACCCTAATCTCGTCAACGCAAATAAGCCGAACGAAGCATATGTAGACGAACTACCATAAGATGCAAACGATGCTTCTAGATAAATGCAAATGATGTCGTTTGAAGCATACAAAATTGAAGGTGAAGTTGGTGTAGAAGACGTCGTTCAAAGCAGACGAAGCCAAAGCCAATTCGAGCCGAAGACAAATGATGATGTTGCGGGAAGCAGGCGTTGACGTTGACGAAGCCGAAACAAGCCCGAGCCAAAGAAAAAGACGAACGATTCCCAACGGCTAACGTCGAAAATAAAAGATGCATATGAGAACAATTAGACAAATTTCTGATACAATTTTTTTCCTTATTCTCAATTGAATAAGGAAAACATCTAAAAACTTCTTTTCTTCTTATTCTCAATTGAAAATATATATTACATATTTATACACAATCTCAACTCTCTAGATTAGGAATAGCTCTAATATAGAAAAGATCCTCAAATAAGAAGCTCTCTAATTAGGTTATCTAATATCAAGTTTCCTAATACACAAGCTTTTTAATCTACAAGATTCAAATGTATGACTTAAGAAGATTCTATTTTAAAAAAGTATTCTCAACTATTTTTCAAAATTAAATATTTTAGAAAGGAAGAAAGCATATCATCCATTAATTAAAATTCTTCTTTAACATATTTTTCTCCCTTAATACATTCTAAATTTTAAATATAAGAGAAAAAATAATTTAAAAAAGAAAAGAGACTACTCAAGATATTATGAAACTTTAAACTCATTTCAAATCATTCAAAAGAGTGCATGAGAATTTGAAGAGATTATTTCAAATCATTTTTTTCTTTTGTTGATTTTGGCGGGAAAAATTTGTCCTTATTTGTTTACAGAACATGTGACACCAAAAGAATAAAAAAAAAATTAAGAAAACCAAATTTTTAAATAAACTCCGTACTTAATTGTATACATGAAAAATTTTAAGTAGAAGTTTGTTCCCATTATTATGACATAATATAGAGTAGATTTGTCTGAACATATAGATAGGAGTGGAATACTACATAGATAGCAAGTTAATTAATCCCAAAACTTAGATGAAATCATACGTGGAATCTTCCATCCATAAAAAATTCCAAACTTTTTAGGCAAAGCAAAACAATAGTGAATTTATTAAAGATCTGAGCATTATTATTTATCAGACCTTACAAAAAACTTTAGTTTACCTGAGACATTTTAGGCCTTGCCTGAGGATCTCGCTGAATACATAGTGAAGCTGCATGCAACATGCAAACCACTTCATGTTCTAAGTAGCGATTAACCAAGCGTGGATCTATCAGCTCATCAATTGCATATTCCTCCAGCAGTGGACGAGCCTGAACACAAAAAGAGCACTAGCTGATTAAATTAAAAAAAGAGAAAAAATGTCAAAATGATCCCTTGAATCTTTATAAAGAGTCATTTTTTGTCCCAGAGTTTATAGAAGTATCACTTTAATCCCTAGACTCTTTTAATATGGGTTGAAAGAGTCCCAAGTGAAGACAATTTTAGCTCTTATTAAAACTAATTTAGCACTTTTATAAACTTTCGGATTAAAATGGGACGAGCCTGAACAAAAACGACGCTAGCTGATTAAATAAAAAGAGAAAGAGAGAGAGAGAAGTGGCAAAATGGTCCATTGACTCTATGCAGAGAGTCATTTTAATCCCAGAGTTTACAAAAGTGTCAATTTAGTCCTCGAAATCTTTTAATATTGGTTGAAATAGTCCCTACGGAAGACTACTTTAGCCCTCACTAAAATTAATTTAGCACTTCATAAAGGGCTAAAATGATCCCATCTATATAATCCGGAACTATTTTGGCACTTTACTCGATAAAAAAATGGAATATTTTCACGCATACCCCTCAATTCCTATGCATTTACACATATCTAGCACCTACACTTCTACTTTTTACATGCATATACCACCTTACCTATGCAGGAAAATGTGAATTTCACTTTTTTTTAAAAAATGGTGGTATTTTAGATGTGATATGAAAGATTTTGATGTCTAGAGCAAATAGAAGTGTCAATTTAATTCCCAAACTCTTCTAATGGAGCCTAAAATAGTCTTTTTTTAAGGACTATTTCAATCCAATATTAAAAGAATATGAGGACTCATTTGATCCTAGCCTCCATAATAATTCATCCATTATTAGCTCAAGAAAAATACATAAATAAATAAATTCGCCACAACTAAATCAGAAAGAGTTATCCGGCCTAGAAATCTTGTTAAATAATTGTTTAATTTTTTAGGAAATGACGATTGCTCAACTTACCCATTCAGTGAGGCATTGCTCGCCCTTCGGCCTGTTAATGTCCATAGCTTTGCGTCCTGTTATAAGCTCCAATAATACCACACCAAAAGAATATACATCTGCTTTCTCTGTAATTTGGCCACTTTGAGCATACTCTGGCGCAAGATATCTGTAATTTAATAATGGGGTTTTAGATTTAATATTAAAATTACTATTTTTATTTTTATATTTTACTTTTTTTATGCGAATAAATACAACCCACTCGAGCTTGAGGATTACCCAAATGTGCCAATTACTCTGGTTTCTACACCAAGATCTCCATTTGGTTGCCATCTAGCTAGACCAAAATCACCAACCTAGAAATTTGAGAGTAGTGTGAACTTTAGCTTATTCATCTTTTATAAAATGAAGCAACACTGATTATTTGAGCACGTAGGATTTTTTAATATCTCATGCAGATTAACAGATTAAACTCTAAATTTAACACAGTTTTAGATGGATTTATTCATACTTTTATTGGCTATAATTGCCAAAAAAAAAGAATTAGAGATCTGATCATTTTGGCTATATGCCGGCATGAGTGCCCATTGATCAGAGTTCATGAAGTATGTCTAAAAACAAGAAATAAAATACTTCTTCGTGTAATTCGAAGGGGGTGATCCATGGCAACTCGAGGTAGAATTTAAATTAAGCTTTTCTTCAGGGTAGCGCTGTTTAAGCACAAGTGCCAAAATAGTCCCCTAATTGTTTGCATGGGGCTATGCTAATCCCAAAGTCTATAAAAGTATTAAATTAGTCCCCTGATTTTTTAAATTGGGCCTGAAAATGTCTTTCGCAGGGATCACTTAACTCAATACTAAAAGGGTCTAGGACTAGATTGACACTTTTATAGACTGTGACTAAAATGGCCCCATGCAAACAGTCAAATTATTTGGGACTTTTCTAATTTAACCACAAGTATTTGGAGGACAAATAAACAGAAATAGAGAACTGAAACATCCAAACTACATATTTAAAATTTCAAAGGTAGGAAGAGGGTACATTAAGGATGCAATTAGAAATTAATAATTGAAATATATGACCATGATTATGAGAAAATTAGAATTAAAATAATCCAAAAAATGAATGCAAAGATTTGTATACAGCAACAAGTTGAATGGATCAGTATATTTTCAATCAAGACCGCCAAGAAGAAAATAAAAGCATATACCAGTGGCTCAAAATCATGGGTGATGAGGATGTTGTTTGGTCTCATGTCTCTGTGAACTATGCAACCAACCCTACACTCTTCATGAAGGTATCTCAATCCCCGTGCTGCGCCGACAGCAATCTTTTGTCGGGCGGGCCATTCAAGTGGTTCTCGATTACGACCTACAAATAAAATAGTATTAGATGAATGCTATCTCAGCTCTCAGTTGGGAGGTAATTTTGCAAAATGCTCGAGCTATTTACATGGATCTATGAGGTTATCATTGACATTATTCTGAAAGGTTTAAGATTTACCACACAATTATTAATGTGTTTACATATCTAACCCCTATAGTTTGATATTTACATTTATAACATTTTAGTGTTATAAACCCATACATGAGAAGTTGCATTTCACTTTTAAAACATTAATAATTGTGCCATTTTTTAAGAGATGTTGAATATTTTAAGTGATATGCATCTAAATATCAAAGTCTAGGTGTTACGAAAATATATAAGAATTGTGGTGTGTATGTAAATGCCCCTCAATATATTCTAGTAACAGAGGAAATTTTTAAGTTAATACTCTGTACAGAGCATAAATACATGATATTCACAAGAAATAGTTTATCAATCAAGATTGAAAATAAAAGATTTGATAAATACTTTTCTTCAGTTAACAACAAGAGAACTATCAAAGAGATGGAAGTTCAATGACCCGTTGCAAATATTCATGAATTTATGAGGTATCATCAACATTATTTTGAAAGGTTTAGTATTTGGGAAATTTATATACATAACACACAATTATTATATATTAAGATACCTAACACCTATAGTCTGATATTTACATTTTGTAACACTTTAGTCCGTTCGTGTTATAAGCCCATGCAAGAAAAGTTGAATTTCACTTCAAAAAAGTTAGTAACGGTGGTATTGTTTATTTAATGTTATTTGATGTTAGATATTTGAATGATATGCATGTAAAATCAAACTTCAGGTGTTAGATATGCAAATATATAAGAATTGTAAGGTATGTATCATGTATGCAAATGCCCCTTGGTATTTTTCTAGACGTCATTTCCCATTCTCAACCTAACAGCGGATATTATCAAGTTGATAACTTCATAACAAAAGCATAAATATATGATATTCACAATAAATAACAAAGATTGAAAACAAAAGATTAGATAAATCCTTTTCTTCAAGGAAGATTTACATATCATATCACTTAATTCTTATGTATTTACATATCTAATGCCTAAACTTTAATTATTACCTCTATGCCACCTTACCTAAATATTAAAAGCTGTATTTCACTTAAATTGTTAAAATAGTGGAATTTTAGATGTGATTTCAAAGATTCATGTGTTATAAATATAAAAAGTAAAATTTAAGTGTTAGTTAGAAATGTAAATACATAGAAATTGTTGTAAATACCCCTTTCTTCAAACAACAAAAAGAGAATTACCATAAAGATGGAAGTCCAACGACCCATTGCAAATATACTCATAAACCAACAATCTTCTTCGATCCTCGATGCAGAACCCAATCAACATAATAACATTCCGGTGCTGTGCACAGCTTAGAACTTCAACCTCAGCGCCAAACTCATGATCACCCTGCGAACTCGCTAATTTATGTTGCTTCACAGCAATGGCCTGCCCATCAGGGAGGAGCCCTCTATGAACCGATCCAAACCCGCCCTCCGCCAAGAAGTTTGCCTGTGAAAAACCACCGGTTGCGAGTTCGAGCTCAGAGTAAGTGAACCACCTCGGAGGTTTTCCGAAAACAGGTGCCTTGTGCTGACATATCGAGCATAACGGAGGTGACACCAGCGTTGAATTTCGACCTACCGGCATAGTTTCTCGCACGTCGCCACTAAAGTTCCACTCCGAACGAAAGTTCATGGTGCTTATTCGAGCTTTTCGATCAGACGTAGAATATTTTTCGAGCAAACTTTTGGCTTTAGATATACGGGAATCATTAAGTCGGTGAGAGATTGCTTCGACATGCTTAGAAGATGATTGCCCGCCAGAGAGAATCCGGGCAATCCATGGCTGTAACTCAAGTGATGTCGAAGGACTCGAACTCAAAGTTTCACCATCAGAATCAGAGCTTGTTACATCCAAGTTTTGATTTTGCTTTACCTCCACCATATCTGGTTTCTTGAGAAAGTTATTTGTTTCAGAGATAAAAAATGGTGAAGTTCCAGGATCTGAGCTGGATATTGAGGAAGTTCCAGCTTCCGTAGCTGTAAATGAGGTCTCTATTTCAGGGCTGCTTGAGGGAGTAACAGTAGGACCTTGAATGCAGGCTTGAAGGCTCTTTAAATCCTTCTTAACTTCTGTGGCCGATACATCAAACTCAGGAGGCGGAGTACAAAGCTCAGAGGGCTCGGCCTCAGACGATCTTACAAGATTTAATCGAAGAACTTTTGGTTGGGAACGTTTCATGACGACTATGTTAGATTGAAGATCCTCTATGCAGTGCTTCTCCTCTTGTTTTAGTTGCCTGATGAATCGCAGTTGTAAGAATCCATAGGGCCAAATATTAAGAAAAACAAAAGGGGTCTTTACATACAAACCACACCTAATTCCTATGTATTTGCATATAAAACATCTTCCGAGAAAGTGTCAAAATAATTCCTTGATTCTTTGGGGGGGTCATTTTAAGTCTCATAGTCAATAAAAGTGTCAATTAAGTTCTCAAACTCTTTTAATATGGGTTCAAATAGTCCTTCAGCCCCAATTTAATACTATAGGGACTAATTTGGAACTTTTATTAATTCTGGGACTAAAATGAATTCATGTAATCAGGCAGTGGACTATTTTTGCACTTTAAACTATTCGTTTTACATCTATACCACACAAATCTTTCATATCACACAAAAAATATCACTATTATAACTTTTAAAGGTAAAATATACTTCTTGAGGCATAAATAAAGTTACATATATGTACAAAGTAAAGCTTAGGTGTTAGTTATGTGAATAAATTCAAATTGAGTGGTATGTATGTAAATCTTCCAAAACAAAGAGCATTTACATACATAACACACAATTCTTATGTATTTACATCTCACACCCATACTTCAGTATTAACACACATAGCATACAAATCTTTAATATCACATAAAAAATAGCACTATTACTATTTTTTAAAAGTGAAATAAGCCTTTTTCATAATAGATTTAAAGCACCAAAGTGCTATGTATGTAAATACGAAAGTTTAGGTGTGAGAAATGTAAATACATAAGAATTGTAAGCTGCGTATGTAAATTTCCCAATAACTTAATAAGGATAGATCCCTTTGCAAGTGAACTTCAGTTAAAAATATTACTTGTCCAAAACTACCCAACTGGCATTAGCTCTCTTGGATTCAGCAGCTACAACACCAGAAGGAGATCCAGATACAACTTTTACTTTGACATTAATCTGAGAGAAGGTGACATAAATGATAGCATTTAAAAACATAACCTTCTAGAAATAAGAGAAAGGGGCATTTACATACATACCACCCAATTTATATGCATTTACATATCTAACAACTAAAATTTGCTTTTTTACATTTATATAACTCAAATACTTCTTATCACATCAAAAATACCACCATTTTAGCTTTTAAAAAGTGAAAGGCACTTTTTCATGCATAGGTAAGCTGGTATGTATGTAAAAATTGAAGTTTAGGTGCTAGATCAGTAAAAACATATGAATTGATATGTAAATCTTCCTAAGAAAAAATGTGACAGGAAAGAACTAACCTTATTTGGGTCATAAACATCATGGAGTTGAAGCATCATTTGGGAGCATAGATATGAAATATCAGATTTCTGCTCTAAGGTAGTTCCAGTATGAGACCTCCTGTGACCACTTGCGCAGTCCCCAGCAAATCTAGGAAAACTCCACAGTTTCCTGCCTAAAAAAGGGAAAGAAAAGAAATTCATGGAAACCCACAAGCAAAAGATTCTATAATAAAACAAGCAAAAAAATGGAAGGAAGGTTTACATACATACCACTCAGTTTCTATTTATTTACATATCTAACACCTAAACTGCATTTTTCTTACATACATACTATCTTACCTTTGCATGAAAAGGTATATTTCACTTCATAAAAGTTAAAATTGTGATATTTTTGATGTGATATGTAAGATTTGAGTGGTATAAATGGAAAAAAACAAAATTTAGGTGTTAGACAGGCAAATTCATGAGAATTGAGTGGTATGTATGTAAATGCCCCAAAATGTAAATGAGATAAAAAATACAGGGGTATTTACATCCATTCCACGCAATTTCTATGTACAAACATAACTAACAAGTAAACTTTATTTTTTAAATTATCACCACCGATATTCTTTCATATCACATCAAAAACACTACCATTTCAACTTTTAATAAGTTAAATACACTTTTTCATGCATTTGTAAGGTGGCATGTAACTAAAAATTAAAGTTTGTGTTAGATATGTAAATCTGTAAGAATTGAGTGGCATGTATGTCACTCGTTTACCTAACAGATCAGGAACAAAGCCATGTAAGCAAAATGATAATTTTCATCTAGTTCCTAGTTCTTAAAGGGTATAAATTGAGACTTTTTTAAATGATAATAAGATGGACCGAAACAAAAGGTACAAAAAATGTGCATATTGATAATGTAACTCGTGGCACAATAAGCAAACATCTAAATGAGTAAAATCTCGTCCCTTTAGAGGAAACCGGCCCAGTTTACCAGCATAATCCTAGAAATTTTAAAAAGGCGCTTTCTTTCTCTAATTACGAAGTAGATTAAAAAATACTAAAGGAAAAAAAAATCAAAAGCGCCTTCAGTTGATGCCCAAAAAGCATTTTAAATGAAAGGAATAAGTACGGACAACTATTAAAAAAGTAAAGGGACGGTTAATAACCAACCCAAAAGCCTTTTTCTTGTTTTCTTTGGGCCTAATGAGCAATTACAGTAACACGAAGTAGGAAGCTTACCATCTGTATAAAGAAAAATAGAAGGGGCATTTACATACACACCAACCAATTCCTATGTATTTACATATCTAACACCAAAACTTCATTTTTTTTACATTTATACCACCCAAATATTTCATTCATTTATAGGAAAGGTGGTATGTATGTAATAATTGAAGTTTAAGTGTCATATATGTAAATAAATAGCAATTGAGTGGTATGCATTTAAATCTTCCAATATTAAATTCAAAATAGAGAGCAACGGAGGTTTGATTATGCTACCTGAACTCTGCAGCGGCATCACAACCAGAAGCGTTAAGCAGTCCCCAGGCTGAACAACATGAGTTAATGCCCACACCAGCGCATTCTTTGATATTTCCTTGGAAGCCTTAACGGCTACCACAACCTTCTCCGTCAAATTCAAACCCCTATCACCCTTCCCTCGCTTATTCTGAAATCCAGAGCTCATTCCCACAATCCTCTATTATCAAAGCTCAGATCTTAAGAGCTCAAAAGAACAACCTCAACACTTAATCAACAACAGACGAAAGACAAGCTTTTTCCATCAATAACTCCCCAAATCCACCATTGCCAAATTTGCACATACGAGAGCAACAGTTTCTATCTCACTGTGCAATAATGGTGGGAGAGAAAAGACGCTTTTGGCCTATAACAGAGGAAAAAATGAAATCGCGCTCTGTTCTCCTTTTTTTTTTCCTCTTCTAGCTTCCTTTATCTCCACCTGGAAATGATATTAAATCAATAATTTCTCAGTGACAACTGAAAGACCCTTCCTGGGTCCTCAAAAGACTATTCTTCGCTGGCTTTATCGAAACCCTTTCCTCCTTTATCTTCTCCGATGCCGATCCTGCTTCAGACCTTTTAAAAAGGACTATCAAAGCTGCCGATGCGTCTTATCCAACGTAGCCTCTGAGTTTTGTATCCAGTGAAGCATCAAAAGTAGCAGAAATTATAAAAAATCACAGGGTATCACTATTTTCGTAAATATGCCTAACAGAAAACGACAGAAGAAAAAGCCAGATCCGGGCCACCTGCGCAGTTACAACTCCCTAAAACCTTAATAAGTCGGAGGCGAAAAGAAACCCTAATTAAAATTACGCAGAGAACTCACTATCACCACTCGCACTGAGACAAAAACACCCGACCCGTGATCCCTTTTACACGGCCTTCATCACTATCAAACTAGCTGGCTTTACTTCCAGCCATTTGTGCAGAACATAATAATAAGCCCAGATAAAAGTCGTCGCTGGAAACGCTCAACGAGTTCGACGTCAGTTGGCAACTTCTCCCTAAAATCCTCCTCAACAGCAATGGATCTCGCTTCTTTCTTCACGGCTACGAGAAACAAAAGCTAAGAAGAAAGAAGAGCTGTGCCAGCCATGAAACAACCGAGCACCATCGATCTCAGTCGTCAAACACTCATAAAACTTAACGGGTAGCGATCTCGAGGAAATAACGTGAAGAAAACCTTAACCCTAACCCTAAACCTCAGACGAGAGGATTACCTGCAAAGCAAGACTGACGCGAGACGCCATCGATTTTAAGAAGCAAAAGACCTCGCCCAAATCTTCCCTCCTGCAACGACAGAGAACTGTCCCCATCCACCAGCTACGGCTACTATCCCCATTGGGCCCAAAATATTTTGACCCCATTTTTATAGGAATTATACGTAATTATCTTAATATTTCGATAATTTAATATTAAATATATATTATATATTTATTATTTTCAACTTTATTTACATTTTTGTCTCTTTTGGGAAAGTTTATCCAAGTAAAAATTGAAAACTCCAAACAAAGGAAAAACATCTTCATAGTTGTCACAAAGTTCTCATACAAGAGCATTCATAATGGTCTTCTTATTCTTTAAATGTTATTTTAAACTAAAGTTATCTTACCTCAAATCCCTTCCTCATCTATCCAAAGTTTTCTCTTCAGCTGCTAGCGATTGCGTCTTCAGCGCCTCCAGCTAGGGATGTAGTCTAATTGAGCCTGAGCGAGCTAAGTCTCGACTTGTTTGAATTTGGCTCGTGTTTGAATTGGCTCGGGTTTGAAATGACTCGTGAATGTTGTGTTCGTGTTCAGCTCGAATAACATATTCATGTTCGTGTTCGGCTCAAAATTGGGTCGTGTTATTCCGACAGTATTGAAGTTGTATTGTGGTGTTATTGGAGTTCAATCGTGGTGTTATAAGTGTAGAGTCGAGGATTTATTGCGTTAGGATTAGGGTAGTATTGTGTTGTTATTGCGTGTTGTGGCGGTGTTATTGGAGGAGTTGTGACGACAGTGTTATTGTGGTAGTATTAGGGTAGTAATGTGATGTTGTTAACGTGAACTGTAGTGTTATTTGCGGGGTTGTGGCGGTGTTATTGGATGAGTTGTGGCGACTGTGTTATTGCAATAGTATTGTGGTTGTAATGTGGAGTTATTAGCGTTAAACCATGATGTTATTGCGAGATTGTGGTGGTGTTATTGGAGAAGTTGTGGTGGCTATGTTATTGCGGTAGTATTAGGGTGTTATTGGCACGGAACTGTGGTGTTATTACGGGGTTGCAGCAGTGTTATTGGATGAGTAGCAGGGTTGTGTTATTGCGGTAGTGTTGGGGTAGTATTGTGGTGTTATTGGTGTGAAACTGTGGTGTTATTACGGGGTTGTGGCGGTGTTTTTGGAGGAGTTGCAGCGGCAGAGTTATTTATTTATTTTTGAGCCAATTCGAGTCGAACAAAAGCAAATAAATATTTGTTCGTGTTCGGCTATTTTTTATTTTGAGCATAAAAATATGTTTGTGTTCGGCTCGTTAAGCTTAACAAACGAACTAAACACGAGCGGCTTAGTAAGTCGAACATGAGCTGTTCACGAACAACGAGCCAAACTGACAACCCTAGCTCCAACAAGTTTGCATTCCTCTTTTTTAGGTCTTCAAATTAAGACTTATTAGTGATGTGTTGCAGCTCTGTTAATCGGGAAATCATGCAGGTATTCTCTAATCGTAAATTTGTCAATTGCACTAAAGTCTAGTATTTTCTGCCCTTAATTTTGTCATTTTTAGCTCCATTGATCCTAGTTTCTAAGTCACTTCATCGTGAGCTAATGATGATTCACATTAAGCATTGTAAATATTATGATGGGACAAAAAATATTTAATATATATTCTCACAAGTGTTTGTTAGACATTCTATCACATGAAGGTGAAATTGTCATCTACTTGCATGAGTTTGGGCTTGAAGTTTAGATGTACTCAACATTGGCCCTAACAAGTAAGATTTGTTTGAATAAGACTCATTCATTTCTCAATTATAAGTTTGGTAAATAAAGGCCTTCATCCTTGCTTTATTCTTCTGAAGAATCTTGTCATTCATATCAAATTCTTCTCAGTTATACATCTACAATGAAGCCTTAGAAAGGGGAACAGGGGATCCCCTATCCTCTAGCTATGCCATCAGCAGCTTCAGACGTGGATCTTCATGCATGAGCACTTTTGCGATCGCTTTGCCTTTGTCTTATGACCGAAGGTCGGCCCGAATGCGAACTTAGGGACCAAATATAACACTGATTTCTAAGATTGTAACCTCCTTTTTAATTGATACGGTGCTCGCGGGAGGAACCAGGGGAGTATCGTCTAAACTCTAATCATCATCATCATCATCATCATCATCGAGCATTGTGATTTCTCTTGTGCTTGGTAAGTCATGTCACACCGTCGCCCCCCTTGTAAAATTCAACCAATTGGACCTCATGTTCTCGATAATCAATGTAGGAGGCCTTACACTTTTTCCTATTGCAGAAGAAGCATTTACAACAAGGCAAGGTGATCAGGTGGATACTAGCATAATTGAAATAAACAAAGAAGAAAATTACTCACCACACAATGAGTTTCAGATAGCATGACGTAATAAAGTTTTTGACATCAAACTGCTTATCCTTGACATAATAATAACTTAACACCTCGAGTTATAAGAAGATCGATTCACTTATAGCCAATGTTATCAGGGGAAGATGGAGTGTGGTTAAAATTTAATATCTTTCTGCTATTCGAACAAATTAGGACTGTCATCTCCATTTTCAAATCTTATGATTAAGATCAATGAAGTTCACTGAGACAGAGGTAAAGATTACCTTGCCATTATAATACACATTCAATGTCATCAGAACACTAAACAGGTTTATCAACCAATACAATTTTTTTTTCTCATAAGTATAAGAAAAGAGACATTATGACGATATCGAGTTGGGTGAATCTGCTCCAATACCATCCTATAGAAGTTTAAGACATCTTTTAATTCATCACACAAGAAATTAGATGCCTAGTCTGAACCGATCATAATAACAACAAGTTTCGCCTTCTAAAATTTGTTGGGTGCTTCATCATCTTTAGCCTCCCGGATATAGATCACTTTCTTGAAAGCATATCTCTCTAATAGGCTTGTCATAGCATATGACTTTAGCTATGATTTGGTTTTAATGTTTTAGGAGAAAAAACAATCCATTACTTTCTTTCATTAAAAAAATTCTACCTAAATCGACATATGAACTTTTCTTGGAATTTATGGTGACAGAGGAAAAAAAAAGGCTTCGAAGCAGGTACACATCCAGAGGCACAATACACGTCCCACAACGTGAAGATTTTTCACCAAAAAGAAGCTCAACCGACTGAAAGAACATTGAGCACCTGATATGAGGGATAAGCATCTGCAATCGACTCCCAGGACCAAAGGGCACCCCATTGAAATTCTGTCTAATACTTTGTGAAGGGCTTTGTCCAAAGAAGAGCCACCCATTAGATCACAATTATACAACATCTGTCTGATGGTCTATGTTCACCCTCATGACAAAAGGGTCTCCATTGAAGATTTTCTTGAGAAGACCCGCCAAAGATTATTCTGACAACGAAACGATTATCAAGCGACAAAATGATAATATCAACATGCCAGTAAATGACCATCTTCAAGTTGTTTTGAACATGAAATGGTGTCAACGTTAATTACATATATTAAAGGGTTCGGAATTGAGTTACAAATTTGAAAATATATTATGATTACTTGTAACTTTTCTATTAAAACTTGGATAAACACTTAACTTCACTAAACACCTCTCTGACCCATAAATAAAATGTCATTTTTTCAAAATAATTAATGAATTTACACTTTGAGAACTCGTGTTATTTTACACTTAATATTCTTCTTTTTTCTCTCTTAATTCCTCTTATTCTGCCAATATTTATTTATTCAACAATATATATATATATATATATATATATATATATATATATATATATATATATATATATATATATATATATATATATATATATATA
>NEWO01000014.1:1464970-1509522 GCA_003013225.1 Phalaenopsis aphrodite
GACTCAAATATTTCACATCAAATAAAAATACCACAATTTTAACTTGAAAAAGAAATAAAATTCATATTTTCATGCATGCGTAAGATGATGATAATGTTGTGAAATTTAGGTCGAAAATAATATATGAATCGACACAAAACCAAAAGAAAAACACAGATTTAACGAGGTTCGGCAATGTGCCTACATCCTCAGGAGCAGAGCGGTGAATTCACTATTTCATAGGAGTTACATACCCATAAAGTTATACATCTATTTATAGATAAATTACCAACACGCCATCGCTCCCCCCAACCCACTAATCCAAGAAACATATTCACACGAAGATATACACCTCTTCATTCCAGAAGACAGACCTCTCCAATTTCAAGAGACTCTAAATTTCTGACATATGAGTCATACCTAACATGTAAATATGTAAGAAAATAAGATTTAACTGTAAGAATTGAGCGGACATTTTTGTAAATCTTTCTATAAAATTTCATGAGAAAAGCAAATAGCCTACCGAACACATAAGCAAATAGCAGGTGCTGTTTACGAATGGCAGTTAACTCAATCATTGAAGACTTCTGAGAAACTAATCTTTACATTGAAATTCCACTAATTTTTAGAAGCTTATTTACTTCATGAGTCCAAGATGAACAAGCCTTTCCTCTTATTTTCTTAATGTAAATAAGAAAGTATATTCTTCGAGGGATAATTACATACAGACCACCTGAAACATTAATATTTACAAATTAAGCATCAAAGTGATTTTTTTGAACTATCAAACTAATACATTTACACGTGCCACGATCAAACTATTCAGAATTTGGTTAAAAAAAAAAAATGAGCTGACGTTTTACCGTGAATTTTCTATTTGAGCGAGAATTTGAAAAATGGATGGAAGAGGTTGGTTGATTTGTAAATAGCAAGTTTTGGATGGTGTGTATGTAATTACCACAATTTAAAGATACAGTTTATAATTGGGAACAGCCCTAGTGGAAATATGGAACTCAAAGCACATAAAAACACAGCTATAAAACTGAGATAGTACTTATAACCGACTTACCTAAATGTTTTTGATGGTTTTGGATCAGGACATTGCTCCAATGAGTGAGCAAATATCAGTGGCTCCAACCAGCTGAAGGAGAGAGAGATGGAGGAAGAATCAGCAGCCTTTCCCTCTAAGAGTTTGAAGACAACCAAAGAACGCCATTATTCGGATGAGATGCATCATTGAAGAGGATAGTTCCTGTACTGAAATCGTTTGGAGGATTTATGCACATACCGCTCAATTAGGTTGGGATGGAAGCAGGGCTGTCAAAACGGCTCGTTGTTCGCGAACTGCTAGTGTTCGGCTCGTTAAGAAGCTTGTGTTCGGCTCGTTCGCTAATTTAATGAGTCGAACACGAACAAAGATTTGTTTGTTCGTGTTCGACTCATTTTGGCTCAAAATACTACTCATCAATTATATATATATATAGTGATGAGTATTTTTTTAAATAAATTAATTGACTACAAGGCTACAAGTATTAATTAAGAAAATAGAATAAAATTTATTAAATTAAATTCCAATGATGTTTTAATATAAACAATAATTTTAAAATATTGCCCCAACCCTTAGCATCTTATGGCTACGTGATTAGGTTGTCAAAATGACTTTTTGTTCGTGAATAGCTCGTGTTCGGCTCGCTAAGCAAACGAGCCGAAAACGAACGCACTTTTTGAGCTCGAAATATAAACGAGTCGAAGCTCGATCGTGTTCGGCTCGTTTACACCCCTAGATGGAAGCTAGGGCTTTGATCAATTTACAATCAAAGCTGCACCACAAAATAAGGATCACATCGATTTGAGAAATTAAGAACAAAATATTGAAAAAAAATGCACAATAAAGAAATCAAGGATAGAAAGATTTAACGGAGAAGAATTCGAGAAGGAAAAAAAACTACGAAGCCACACCAAACCAAAATTTCACTATGAAATGAGAAATGTATAGAGATTTTCATCACTCAGATCTTCTCTCTAAAACACCAGAACTTATAACAATTATGCTCTGAATCATCTCTTAATCGCACAAGAGAAAGCACACACCTAAATCCACCTCTCGAACACAACTTCTATGCTTCGTCGAGAGACTACTTCGAGCTAGAGAGATCTTCGTAAAGCAAGGATTTAAATCCTTAACAACGTACAAACTATTCTCAGCGTCTACATGCCACTCCTATGCGCTGCCTTCTGCTTGCTCGGCTTGAGGTCACGAATTCGGGTGCATGGACGCCTCCCTTACCGAATCCAGGTGATGGGGTGTCCAAAGTTGGCGCTTAGACACCACCTTTACTAAATCCAACCGCCTGAGTGGTCCCTACTAATCCTGACGTCTCTTGTGCTTCCATTCAATCAGACTCCATACTTTACAATTTCCCATTTTAATACTGATTGCACCAAATTCTACACCTCCAAATCTTTCCCAACATCTGCATAATCTTCATAGTCATATACCGTAGTGTGGCTCACCGCAACTCTCAACCTTGTTGAACTCCAATTGAAGCAAAAAATAGCTCTAATTTCTCATTAGTCACCACTTTAGTCAATATATCTGCAAGATTTTGAGTTGCACAGCTTCTCCAATTATAACTACCCAACTTCTAGGAGAGATAAAGTGACACCTCAGCTGAATATGTTTCGTCCTAGCATCAAAAACAACATTCTTAGCAAGATAAATAACACTTATACTATCATCATGAAGCATTCCAATCTCCTGCACTTTGCCCAATTCAACCATAAAACTCTATAGCTAAATCATCCACTTTGTAGCCTCAGTGATAATAATGTATTCGACTTTCGTAATTGAAAGAACAGTAATAATCTGCAGCTTGTAAACCAACTATTATGTTCTCAAAGAATATAAAATCTATTGTACTTCTTCTAACATCTAAATCTCGTGTCAGATTTAAATCTACAGACTCTTATAGACTGATTCTTACACTTTTAAAACAATGTGCTCTTCTGATTGTTCCCCTTTAATACCTGAGAATCCATTTCACCACCTCCCAATGCTATTTGTCCGGACTGCACACATACCCGCTGACCACTCCCACTGCATATGTAATATTTGGTCTCATACAAATCATAACTTACATCACACGTCTAATAGTCGAAGCAAAGTTCTTCCCATTTGTGTTTGCTTTGCTTCAAACTTAGGCGATAGATCCTTAAATAGCTTGAAGTGACTGCTTAAAGGAGAGCAAATTGGTTTTGTTTCACTCATGTTAAACACATGAATAATTTTCTCAACATAATTTGCCTGAGACTGCAGTGTATCTACACTTCTGTCCCTGTAGATTCTCACCCCGAGAATATTCATGGTTGGACCTAAATTCTTCATCTCAAATTCCCTTGATAATTGCTACTTCAAGTCTCTGATTTTCTCCAAATCTACCCTGCAATCAACATATCCACATGCAAAAGAAGCAACGTTGACACTTCATGTACTAAAATTTTTGATAAAACGGCAATGGTCTGCATGGCACTTCATGTATTGATTGTCTGACATGAACTTATCAAATCTCATGTACCACTATGGTTTTTTAAATTCATAGAGTCTTTTCTTCAATATGCAAACCAATTCTTTTTTCCTGGAACCTCATAACCTTGCGATTGCACCATATAAAGTTCATCTTCCAGATCTTTATGTAAAAGGTTATATTTACATTCATATGCTATATATGTAGATCTTTATATGCTACCGAGCTCAACATAACTCTGGTGGTTGACATTTTCATCACAAGAGAAAAAATCTCAGTATAGTCAACTCCTTCCCTCTGTTGAAAGCCCTTCACAAATAAATCTTGTCTTATAGCATTTGTTACCATCTGACTCATCTTTCAGCATGTAGACTCGCTTGTTGTGTAATGCTCAATTGTTATCTGCTAATACCGTCAAATCCCATGTCTCATTTGATCTCAAGGACTGCATCTCATCATCCATGAAAATCTCCCGCTTCTTTGAATCTTCAATTTGAGTAGCCTCTTCATACCACTTTGGTTCACCACTATTTGTTAGCAATAAATAGTACAACAAAGGAGAATATCTCTATATCCATCTTGAGATCTACTTTATCTCATTACTTCAGTAGCAGATGAATGAGGATCTTCTTGAGCTTCATTTGATTGAACATGTCTTCTTTCTTCACCCTCCCAATCACGAGTATCTTCTATCTCACAATATTTGGACTCTTTAGAAGAAACTGACAAGTAATCCTAAGTTCTACTCTTGTTCTTGTGCATATTCATTTCATTGAAAGTAGCATCCTTGCTCTTGATGAACTTATGATTCTGCTAATCCCATAATTTGTATCCATATTCATCTTAGTCATACACAGTGAAATCGCACTTGACAGATTTCCAATCAAGTTTACTTCTGGGCCCTGCATCGATGTGAACATACAAGAAACAACCAAATACCTTCATATAAGATAGATTTACTTCTTTGTCACTTTAGGCTTCTTCAGGTAAACATTCATTTAAAGGCATTAATGGATAACAATTGATCATATAGACAATAATGTTCATTGTTTTTGCTGAGAATTACCTTAGCAAATTTGCATACAACCGCACTTCTAGCATGTTCTATGATGGTTCTATTCATGCACTCAACCACAACATTCTATTGTGGTATCCCTAGAACAGTGACAATTGATCATATAAACAATAGTGTTCATTGTTTCTGATGAGAATTATCTTGGCAAATTTGCATACAACCTCACTTCTAGCATGTTCCATGATGGTTCTATTCATGCACTCAACCACATCATTCTAGTGTGGTATCCTTAGAACAATGAACTTATGCTTGATCTCTTATGCAACATAAAAATTCCTAAAAGTCTAATCATGATACTTGTCTCATCATCTGATTTAAAACACTTCAACCTCAAATCTATCTCATTTTCTACCTTAGCCTTCTACTTCTTCAACACTTCAAATACATCAAATTTTCTCTTTAAGAGCTAAACTCATAGCTTTCTAGTGTGACCATCAAAGAAAGTGACAAAGTATTAGGAACTTTCAATAGACTAAACTGAAGTAAGACCCCATACGTCAGTATACGCTAACTCCAATTTCTTTGACCATCGCCTGATCTTTGAAAAAAAAAACCTTAATTTTGCATGTCATATACACAATCTTCACAGAAATCTAAATTCACAGATTCCAAATCCCGAAGGTTGTTCTTTGAAAGTAGAGAATTCATATATTTTTCACTCATATGACCAAGTTTGTGATGCCAAAGAACTGCATCAACTTTGACTCCAACCACATCAATGGATTATGTCATCTCATTAATCAAGTAAATAATGTATTCAATGTTGTCCCGAGCGATAACTATTGCCCCTCGTCACGTTCCATGAATCACTTGTGAAAGTAATCACATACCCTCACTTTGGCAGCTGAACCACCAATATTAGATTTTGCTTCATACTTAGAACATGCCTACTTTAAACAACTCAATATCAACATCACCCTTCCCAACAAAATTACATCTCTTGTTATCCCCAAATTAACCTTCTCTATATCACTTTGTGTAATTTTTAAACACTTCTTTGTTGGGATATGCATGAAAAGAGACACATGAATCTACTATGAATGATTCAGTGTTGACTAGAGATAAAACAAAAAAATTCGCATTGGATTTCACATATGAAGACATTTATAGAGAGATTTTGTTCTTGTCCTTTACCATTAGCCTTCCTTGAAGCTTTAAAGACCTTCTTGAAATGACCTTTTTCTCCACTTCCAACATTATTCTCTGTCATTTTCTTTGCCTGACCTTTTCTCTTCCAGACTTGAATTTACCTTTACTTGTATTCATATCAAGATTCCTTCCCCTATTTCTAAATTTCAATGCAAAACATGAAGATTCATCATTCGTTGACTTTCTATGAACTTCTTTATTCAACACTAGCCCAAAAATGTCATCGAAGTTTAACTTTATATTACCTCAAAAGTTACCACCTGACCAATCCATCCCACCTATTCGACAATGAAGACAAAATTAACATTGTCCTAACCATATCATCAAATTCGATACCCACATAACACAACTAGTTAGTCACATTATTGAAATTGTTCACTCGTCTAGCCACCAAACTGTCTTTTATTATCTTCATACTGAATAATTTCTTCATCAGAAAAAATTTATTTGAAAAGAATGTTTTTCATATATCTTTATCAGCGTCGTCATTAGATCCACCATAATTTTCTCATTCACTATATTTAACGTAAAGTAAAAGACAGATCAAACATAGGTTTGTTGATTCAACACTTCTCGTTCTTCCTGAGTCATCATTTCAGGCTTCTTGGTGATTTCTTATAGTGGCATATCCACCTATATATTTTTTTCTGATACAACAAATCTTCCACTTGCATTTCAAGAACACAAAGTTCGAACCATTGAATTTTTCCATTTTGTACCTCACTTCGTCGGTCATTGCTCCCACTCAAATTAACATTCTTTAGAAAAATAAATTTTGTTTTAATACCACTTGCTGGGAAGAAAGCTAAGGCTTTAATCAATTTACAATCAAATTCACATCATGGAATAAGACACATTGATTCAAAAATTTGGAACAAATATCGAAGAAAAACACAACAAAGTAATCACAAAAAAATACAACAAGATTTAATGTATAAAAATTTGAAAATAGGAAAAACTACAGAGTCACACCACATAAAAAATTCATAATGAAAAGATAAATATACAAAAATTTTCACAACTCAGATCTCTCTACAACACTGGAACAGTGGAACTTACAATAATTGTACTTCAAATCCTCTTTTGATCTCACAAGAGAAATCGTATGTTGAAATCCACCTCTCGAGCACACTGCAACTTCTATGCTCCGTCGAGAGACTAGCATGCGGCTAGAGAGATCTTCATGAAACAAGGACTTGAGCCCCTAATTTCGTACAAATTGCTCTCGGTACCTGAGTATCATTCCCGACCTACCGAACACTGCCTTTCAGGTTGCTCGGGTTGAAGTAAAGGACCTGAGTGCCTAAGCGCCCCCCTTACTGAATCCAGGCGAGGAGGTTCCTATGTTGGCGCCTACGCACCACCTTCACTGGATCCCAACTCTTGTACGCCATTCAGACTAGGCTCCTGGGTGCTCCTCCTGATCCTGACGTCGCTTGTGTGGCCTTTTAATCAAGCTCTATACATTGCAAATTTCTACGTATTTACATATCTAACACATAAACTTTAATTTTTACATGCATACCATCATATTGAAGCATGAAAAGGTCTATTTCACATTGTAAAAGTTATAATGATGCTATTTTTTAAATGAAAAAAATAAAATTGAAATGTTAGATATGTAAATATATAAGGATTGGGTGGTATATATTTAAATGACTCAAATGTTATTACTAATAGCCTGGTCATGTTTTTGCAATTGTAAACATCCAATATCCACAACCTTATAAGAAAAGCAGTGGTAAAAAGAAAATAGAAGTGGTGGCTAGAAAGCTCTCCTCTTAGTTCAGCAATTTAAGGTCGGGCACTAGAAGCAAGTCATTTAGCAAACTGAACAGAACCTAAAAGTGGAGAAAATTCTGGGTGATATATTGGACTTGAATCATCAAATCTATTAATATTGCACCAACCGAGCAACCGAATCAGCTATCGCTACTACGAGCTATATAACATAAAACTGACTTCAAAATATCACAAGATATCATCAACGAGCTGTTAAATATTTAAATATTTGAATAATAAATAAATAAAATCAATCCAAATTAATAAAAAAAAACCAGATTTGACCTATCCCTATCTCCCACTCTCCCCTTTGGCGCTCCCTCTTTTTTTGTTTAATTTTTGTCTTAAAACACCATGCGAGAGCTTGCAAAAATGTGGTTGATGCCTTGAGATGGCTTGATCACTATAATGGACTGCCTAAAGGAACCATATGCAAATAAATGTTTACTTTGATCTGCCAAACTTCAACCATACAGGTGATTATTCAATTCAGCAAGGCTCTCTCTTTAAAGGAAATCGATTATGCATTTTGAGAATTTCATTGCAACAAACAACTAATGAAATAGTGTCGAGGTAGGAGAAATTATTGCATCAGGACACCTGATGCAAATTTGCATCAAGTGTCCAATAACAGGGGGTCACGTGGCAATTTGAGCCCATTGATATACATGGTTTGGGCCCGGGTTGCCACGTGGCACCATGTTATTGGACACCTGATGCAAATTTGCATTTGATGTCATGATACAATAATTTTTCCAGCGGTAGAGGGATAGAAGCATACATGGGCTGAGACAAGACACATTTGTTACAACAATCCTGAAATCCCGATTCTTTTGGTCGAAACTTTGCCACAAATTAGCATTTTGCAGAGAAATGTACTGCATGACAACAATATCATAGGAGAAACACTGGACTAAATACCCCCACCTCTTCCCAACTAAATTTAGGAAGAACTAAGCATTTAGTTTGTGTTGGGGCTGAGAAACTCTTCACAGGGATGCCATTGAATGAGAGCTGTAGAGTGAGGATTTGGTACAGGCAGCAGAAAGAGCAAATGTGAAGTAGAAAACTAATGCTGCAATTCGTTCATCTAATAGGAGTCATATATATTTCAAAGACAATTCAGCAAAATAGTAAAGGTAATGTGGGCATCATGTTGGATGTCATTTATGTGGGATGTCCACTTGAGCGGAACGGGATTATGCCTCACGCATATACTTTCTATGTAGCTCCAGATATTCGTCGGTGCTCTCCATAGCACTCCTGCAATCCCGAGAGATGAATATCCACACATACAATGTGCCCCGTAGCTTGTGGTCGCCAAGACGTGTCGAATACCTGAAAAGGTAGATTTTGGCCCTGACACACCCGCACTAGGATGCGGGTGCGCTAACAAACATGGAGTTGGGAAGACCTGTGCCACCTTCCGGGCGCATCGGCGCCCAATCTTATGGACTCCAGCGCGTCTGCGTTGCGATTGCAGTGCTCCAGTGCCATCTCAGCTAGTCCACGCCCGTTTTCTTAGGGCACACCCATGCTGAACCAATGATGGGCCCGCGTCGGAAGATAGTGAGTTGGGTGCCCCTGCTCCGCTGCCCCGGCACACCCGTGCCAGACCAAAATCTGTCCCTGTTTTGTTGCTTGCAAATTCCAAAAGGATGGACCTTCGGTCCCTCTCCCACCATAAGGCCTCTAACCAGAGCTTTAAAAGCTAGTTACTGGGTTATTATGCATAAAATGATTTTAAGCGAGGGACCAATGGTCCCTTGGGTGCCTCCCACGCCCAAAAAAAGGCAAAAGGGGAACCTTACACCCAATATTCTTCAGCCAAGGAGAAGCTTTGGAGGGGGAGAGCTGAGCTAGGTGCTTCTTCTTCTTCTTTAGCTTCCTTCCTCCTCTTCATCTTCTTCTTCTTCCTCCATTGTTTTGGTAAGAAGAGTGTGAGGGATCTGTTAGAGAGGCTTCTTGGAGGAGCTTTTGAAGTTTCGGCCAAGGGAGGAGAAGACTTCATCTCCTTTAGAAAAGAAGAGCTTCATCTCGCTAGGAGAAGGATTCTCTTGGAGCTTCCTCAGATTCTCCTTCATTAGGAGAGCTTCTTCCGTGTTTGGATAAGCGGCGGAGCTAGCATCGTAAAAACAAGGTTGGAGCTTGGAGCAAGTCAAGAGCATGCTTCCTCAATTGTCATGTACGTGAATTCTCTAAATCCCCTGCAAATTTTTAATCCTATAGCCCGCCTAGGTTTGGATGTTAAAGGATTAAGGATTAGAGTTTTGTGCTTAAAAAGAGCCGAAAGGTTGGGGAGCCTTCTCGTAGACTTTCCCCCTTGCGAATCCGAGAGATTTACCCTCTAAGTCCTAGTTCCAAAATCCCACAAGACGAGATCGTATTAATCTTGTCGTTTGTTTCGGCTGTTTCATTTGGTTGGACGCTTGAAGCTGACCGACCGAGCGAACGAAGAATTTCCTTTGATCTTCGTTTTCTCGACCATAGAGAGTTCTCGCGAGAGACCCTCTATGTCATGTTGGGCAAACAAAGTGTACGTCATGTTGTCTCAAGCAATATGTCGTTAGTACACATCTCCATTAATTAAAACCTAAATCCTATGTGAAGTTGTAAGACGAATTCGACGTGTCGTCGAATGCATTGGGTTGTGTGGCTTGCATGCTCATTTGTCATGTATTGCATATTTGCATGCCTGATCGCGTAATAATTTTGGTTCGATTGACCGCCCCAGCTCAATCGTCTGATCGATTGGGCTCAATTGGTCGTCTCGGTCCGAACACCCTATCTTTTCGTTTTGATCGACCGTCCAAGCTTAATTGTTTGATCACTTGGGTGTAATCGGTTATCTCGGTCTGATCACTCTATCTTTGGTTTGATAGGCCGCCCCAGCTCGATCGTACGATCATTTGGTTCAATCGGCTGTCTCAATCCGATCACCCTATCTTTTCGGTTCAATCACCGCCTCGGCTCGATTGTTCAATCCTTGGGATCAATCGATCATCATCCTTTAGTTTTGGTCGGCCGCACCAGTCCGATCACCCGATCCTTTGGGTTCGAACGACCCTCCGGGTTCGATCACCCTATCTTTTGGTTCGGTCGGCCGCTCCAACTCGATTGTCCAATCCTTGGGTTCGATCGGTGTTTCGGTTTGATCACCTTATCTTTTTGGTTCGATACCCGCCCTGGCTCGATCTTTCAATCCTTGGGCTCAGTCAGTCATCCCGAGTTGATCGCCCTATCCTTTGGGTTAGGTCGGTCGCCTCGGTCCAATCACCCAATCCTTTAAGTTCAAACAGCTGCCCAAGTCCGATCACCCTATCCTTTGGGTGGTTCAGTCGGCCACCCTGGTACAATCACCTAATCCTTTGTATTCGATCGACCGCCCCACTCCGATCACTCATCCTTTGGGTCGATTGGCCACCCCATTCTGATCACCCTATTCTTTCAGTTCGGTCGACTGCCTCAGTCGAATCACCCACCCAATCCTTTTGGTTCGATCGGCAGCCCAGTGTTCGATCACCCAATTCTTTAGGTTTGATCGGTCACACCGGGTCCGATCACCCTACCATTTGGGTTCGATCAACCGCCCCGGTCAAATCACCTTATCCTTTGGGTTCGATCAGTCTTCTTGATCCGATCATCCTATTTTTTGGGTTCAATCGAACGTTCCGATTTGATTACCTGATCTTTTGGGTTTGATTGACCACCTCGGCCCGATCAACCCATCTCTTCAGTCTTATCGGTTGTCTCGACACGATCGACCGACCACTTCAGTCTGATTGGCCATCTTGGCCAACTTGTTTTGATTGTTGCATGCTTGTATGCATTCTTGCTTCTTGCTTATCTCTTTTGCATGTGTATGAAAACTCTTTTGACGTTATGTCTAGATATTTCATTGCATGTAAAATTATATTTGCCTTGTATGCTTTTTAACATTTAGCTCGTTTGGATGCCCCTCTGAGCATCGTTGTTCGGATGTCTCTTTGAGCATCGTTGTTTGCGGTGTCTCTATGAGCATCTGCACATGCAAGTATCCTTCCCACATATGTACTCGTATGCACGTGAATAGATGCTTGCACACCTCGTGAAAGGTGGCTCATATACAACCATCTACCTCACTCGCTACGACACAGTCTAGAGTGATGTAGGTATTTGTTGTGCTCAACACTAGTTACGCTTCTTAGCCATTGAAATCGTGCACGACAAAATGTATGTCCACCTGGGTATGTGGTTCTCACTTGCACAAATCATATTACCTAGCATGCATGGCACAGCATCTTTTGTATGCTTTTTTGTTCGTCTTTGAAGTTTGTTGCACTGATTGCATGTTTGCATGTGCACATTTGAGTGCCTCTCGGGTACGCAGTAATTTCTTTATAGCAAGACATCTGGTTGGGGTTCCCGGGGATGACACAATTCCTCTTTATAGGTAGCATGTACCTGGTATACCAGCTTTGTAAGCGTCATTTGCATGTGACATTCTTGCATTCTTTTGCATGATGTGTTTTGCCTCTTTAGCAATCGTTGTTATTGTTAGTGTTTTGGCCGACAATCATAAAGCGATGAATATTTTTACATGTATGTGCATCGCTCGGTTGCCTTGATGACAAATCCTACCCGTTAGGATGAGTGGCACGATTGTTGGTCGTAATACCTAAATAGCATTACTCGCAGAATAGCTCTGCAAGTAATGCGAGTTTTCGTATTATGACTAACTCATGCATGATTTTGTTAAGGATCTAAGGGCTCTAAATTACATTACTTGCATGTTACAGACTCACATTTAATGGTCCTATATTTTAAAGTATAAAACGAATATTTTTCTATTATGTATTATCCCCCTTTAAAATTTATATAAATTAGGTCATATGTGAGGCCTTCTGTTTTAAACGTCATCTTCTTATTGAGGTTTTTAGATCCCTTGGATCCTTAGAACGAGGCCAGTGTGGGCCACTCCGTCAAAGACAGACATTTAATCTTTACCACTGCACTGTGCAGACACTTAGGTGTTGCGATGAACACTTTAATAAATAGTGTGCTAAGTTAGGACTAGAATGTTAGGTAGTTTTTTCGATGTTTTGGCTATAGTTTTATTATGATTTGGTTGTCTTGGTGAGACATCACTTTTGTGCTGCTTTGTGTTTACTGGGTGTGAGACTTGTGCGCTAGTATGCAGGGGGCGGTTTTCTTGCAGGGAGTCATGTCCAATAGGGAAAAACTATAATGATTTATAATAACGCATTTTCTGCGGGTGTTGTTAAGTTCTCCCGCAAGGCTATTTCAATACGTTGTATGTGGATAGTTTTTGCTAACATGATTTTCGTGCAGGTCGAGTCTTTTTTAGATTTTACTATGTACTTTTTAGAGTCCTTAGGAGAGTTTATCGTGGAAATAAGATACGGGCACAAGTTCTGAGACGCTTGAAGCAGGGAACTACGTGGCGGGGAACAAGAGCAGATCCTCGTGTCCGACATCTAGAACCAGGTATGTATTGTGGTGTCTGGCCGTTGTTTTGTTTTTTCTGGAATATGTTGTCTATCCAACGCCAACCGACCTGTTATTATTTATTCATTTGACTTATTTTACTTTCCACAGTGTAACTGACTTGGCTACGTCACCATTTGTTTATGGTTTGTCTGGGAATCCTGCATTATAATTTAAGCTCTTTAAAAATCCTAATATTATAATTTTTCTACGAAATCCTAATAAAATATTAAGACTAATCAAAATTTAGACTTAAAACATTTCAAGATTTTAAAACCCTCGCAATCTCAGAGTGCCCGCACTTGTGTTCTTTAGGCGCACCCATGCTGGAAACGTGTTGGGCCCGCGCCGGAAGACTACAAGTTGGGTGCCCCTACGACGTGGCCCTGGCGCAACCACAACGCTACCTCGGCGCAACCGCGCCAGACCAAAATCTGCTATGGTTTTGTTGCCCACAAATTTCGGAAGGAGGAACCTTTGGTCCCTCAAATCCCACCATTAGGCCACCAACCAGAAGTTTAAAGCTTGTTACCTGGTTATTATGCCTAAAATGATTTTGTGGCACAAGAATGCTACTAAGAATTCCGTCCATTATGTGGCATGGGAGCAACCATGCAAACCACAAGATATTGGAGGTTTGGGCTTTCACGCATCCAAAAATTAGAGGGGGACCCTCAGGGCTCGCATACTACAGGAGAAGAATTCTATTCTCCATAAATGTTTGAAAAGCACATACCAACTTGATTTCTCCGCACAACACTTCAACCGTAGCACCTCTATTGCGTGGAAGATCATTTGTGAAGGTTTTCAATTATTACAGCCTATTTTGAGATGGAGGATTGCCAATGGGGACAGCATTGATATCTTAAACCAGACGTGGATTCTTGATCCCCAATTAATAGATGGCCTTGCCCAACAAATATTGAGGCGCTGGAGGATGGGCGGGTCTCCAGGCTTCTCACGGATGGCGTCTGGAATCAGCAGGTGATCAACAATCATTTTGGCAAGAAGATGGCTGCACTTGATACACAAATTAAAATCCATAATGACATGCGTGAGGATTGCATTGAATTAACTAAGACTCATACGGGGAGGACCATATTACTTCGCCGGCCTATGAGACCACCTTTTCTGATTTCAAGACTAAGCAAAATTGGCTCCGCAAGCTTCAAATCCACCCTCGTGAACATTTTTTTTGGAGTTGCCTGCTCAATGACGCTATCCCTACCAGAATTTGGCTCGCCAGAAGGGGGCTCACGAATGATACTTCATGTTTTTGGGGCAGCCAAGAGAACATTGGTCCCTCGATTGGGTCGTGATCATATTATTTCTAACTGCTTGTGTTTTTGCAGGGTTAGAGACAATTTGCTTAACCGGGGCATTTCTCTACCTGGATACAATAAATTTGAGGAAGCAGTCATGGACCTTGGTACAACCCGTAAGAATTTCTTGGCCTGAGCTAGATGCTTCTGCTATACCATACATCACTGTTGGCGCGCTCGCAAGGCTAAGAACCATGACCAAACACACGGCACATCATCCATCATCGCTGCAACTATTTTGGAGGCCATGACTAGCCAATCCTTGGGGTTGATCTTTTCGTCATCCTCCTCAACCGTCACGTAGGCGAATTCTCTAAATCCCTTACAAATTTTCATTCTTAGAGTCTCCTAGGTCTAGATAGAGGATTAAAGATTAAGGTCTTGTGCTTAGAGAGAGCCGTTCTCGCAGACTTTATCCCTTACAAATTCGAGCGATTTCCCCTCTAAGCCCCAGTTCCAAAATCTCTCAAACCGAGGTTATAAAATATCTCCGTTTGTTTCAGCGGCTTCTTTTAGATAGACACTTGAAGCCGACCGGTCGAGCGAACAAAGAATTTCCTTTGATCTTCTTTTTCTCGGCCATAGAGAGTCCTCCTTGCAAGAGACCCTCTAATTCATGTTGGGCAAACGGAGGCGAGCGTCATATTGCCTCATGCAATATGAAGTTATTTACTTGTGGTTTGTCTGGAAATCCTGCGTTATAATTTAGGCTTTTTAAGGACCATAATATTATATTTTTTCTAGAAAATCTTAATAAAAGATTATGACTAATCAAAATTTAAGATTAAAACATTTCAATATTTTAAAATCTGCTATTTACTTTTCTACATGACCTTCGAGTCGGTTTTAAAATGATTTGCATGGTATAGTCTTCACCCCAATTATATTAATATGGCTCACACGCTTAGGATTGTGGTAGATCACAACATCATATTGCATGTCCCAAAGAGAATCCCTTCTTTTGACTTTACAGGGAGTAAGTATTTTGTTTATATTGTTTTCAACTTTGTTATTGAACCTCTATTTTCTCTTCCTTCCGGTGGCATCGTCATAATTTACTTGACGAGTATAAGTTCCACCTTTGTGGTTCTACCTTTATAGTTCATAGGACTTAGAGTTCTCTTCTTCTGACCTTACGACTACCAAGGCCTTCTTAGACGACGTAATTCACAAATTGCTAACAATGAGTTTCTGATTGTGTTGGGTCGACCAGATAGACTTAGGGTCCTAATAGTTTAGAATGACAAATTTGTGGTATCCTAAATCAGCTATCTCTACCTAATTAGGACTATTCTTCATCTCCTTTGTTGAGTCATTTTGAGCCCATTCATCCTTTTTTGACATCGTTGATGTCGTCTCCTAGGCCCCGATTGTGGATAGGTCATCGCCCATTTGGGATACGGTAATTCACTCTCTGCTCTTATGACCCGATTAGGTTGTGTAAGCATAGTGTGGACCATATGAGTCGACTTGGTTATTTCGTAGACCTTGTATGTGGATGAACCGCAACCCATTTGTTATGTAAGAGATTCACTCTTTATTTTGTGGCCTAACGAAAGTTTTGAAAGCCTTAGGATGCTCCTGCTAGATAACCATCCTTTTTGGTGACCTATTTACCAGTCACGTTAATGTAAGCAAAACTTTTTTTTTATTATTGAGAGTATTTATTAGTATCCCCTAAGATGCAATTAAGCAAATGATACGTTCCTTGGGGAGTGTTTTTGACCTCAGAAAAAAATACTTCTTTTGGTTCTCTGATTATATGTGGCTTATGTAAGGATTTTCTTCGTGAATGACATGTTTCGAGGCATTTCGATCCTATCGTGTTCGGTGATATACTCTCAACCTATTGCATGAGGATTACCTTATACATGAATCTTTCATGTTTCTTTTTCAAATTCATTTATCTATTTTCGTCCTATATCATGTCTTTTCTGATTCCTCTCCTCTTCGGATTATTCCATATAATATGAGAGAGATTTATTTGGAAATAAGAATCATAAAATGATGATGATATATATATATATATATATATATATATATATATATATATATATATATATATATATATATATATATATATATATATATATATACATATACAAGTTAACGACTCCGAGTTTTTTAAAAAGAACCAAATCAGATAATACATGAGTGAAGCATATAATTAGAGATGTAGAGAATCATGGGATGGCAGGAGGTGGAGCAGATGGTCCTGTTGTCAGAGGTTTGTTACGATGAAGGTGAAGAAATGTCCATCTAGCAGCGGTATGGTGATTAAGGCTGTTACTCCCCCTCAAACTTGCAATATGATGGGCTTATTGTGAGTTTGCTTCTGAGCCTGTTGAACTGAGTGGAGGTGTAACTTTTAGTGAAGATATTGGCTATTTGATCGTGAGAACGAATGTGTGCAATCTAAATGTCACTGGAAGAGATGTGATTGCGAATAAAATGGTAATCAATTTCCATGTTCTTGGTACAGGTTGGAATATTGGGTAAAGAGCGATGGCTATAGTGTAGGTGTTGTTACAGTAGATAGTTGTTGGTGTGGTGAGGAAGGTATGGAAGTCTTTTGACGTTGAACTGTCCAAGCTATGAGGTTACGACCAAGGAAAGTGCAGAAGCCTAAGGTAGAGCGTCGATCAGTGGAGTCGCCTGCCCAATTTAAGTCAGAATAACAGGTAAGTTGGAGATCATTCTTGATGAGGGGGAGTCCAAAATACAATGTTCCCTGTAGGTAGCGTAGAAGGCGTTTGAGGATTTTAAAGTGGTAGACCAAGGGGTTGTGCATTTGTTGGCTTGTGTAGTTGACGACAAATGAAATTTCGGGCCTAGTAATGGTTAAGTATTGGAGTGAGCCGGCAAGTTAGCAGCATTGCGTAAGATTGGGATGCTCTTGAAGAGATTTAGGATCAAGTTGTAGTTTATGAGGTAGGGGAGTGCTAACTTGTTTGCAAGATAGCATATCTAATTTTTGTAGGAGAGAAATTATTTAGTGAGTTTGAGTAAGATGATAACCATGGGATGTGATTTGTATGTTGATGTCAAGGAATGTATTGAACAATCCCAATACTTTGAGGTTGCATGTAGATTAAAGATCAAGGAAAAGGTTGTCTATGGTGGTTTGATCATTATCTGTTATGAGTACGTCATCAATGTAGAAAAAGAAGTAAATAGCTACCGAAGAGTACTGGTAAGTGAGGAAGGAGAGGTTGGTTGTGCTAAAGCTGAACTTTTTTGCTTGGAGATGATTGATGACGGTGTGGTACCACTGCCGGAGCGCTTGTTCGAGGCCATAGAGCGCCTTTTTTAACAAGCATACTCGTTGAAGGTGTTGTTGATCGCGGAATCCCTGAGATTAGGACATCTAAATGGTTTCCTCCAATGGTTCATAAAGAAAAGAGTGGCATCAAGGTGGCAAAATTTTCATTAGTTTTGGAGAGTTATGGTGAGGAGAATGCATATTATGGGTAGCTTTGTGACGGGACTGAAGATAGAGGTGTAGTCTAAGCCCTTTTGTTGTTTGAAGCCTTGAACAACCATATGAGCTTTAGACTTGGCCAATGTTCCATTTTAAATTGTATTTGGTTTGAAAAGTCTATTTGCAGCCTATAATGTTTTGGTGAGATGGGGGGATCAACCAAGATGCAAGTGCCCTGCTGATGGAGAGCTTGAAATTCCAAGAACATAGCTTGCCTCCATTGGCAATGTTTGACTGCTTGAGCATAGGAGAAAGGTTCGGCACTGTTGGAGGCGGATATGTTGATTGATCCCGGTGAAATAAAATTGTGTAAAAATTATATAGTTGACTCGGCTATGCAATAGTGCCAAAAACTTGATGCAATATTTTATGAATTAGAAATTTAAACAATTAATGTTGAGATTCTACGGAAGTATACGTATCGTTATCAAGTAATAAAAAACTTTCTATTTAATCATCAAATATCAATCCCACGGGGAAGGTTTAAATTTGAAAAGATACATTTACTAGGAAATTCACAGAAAGTCAAAACGAAATTACTGTCACTAATTTCGAATGTTGAGATATTATCAAAACTAAATTATTTAACTAATAACAAAACTGAAGTAACTACTAAACTATTAAACTATGTTTATGTGATGAAGATTTATTATGTGAAAAAACATTTTTTTCACTACTATGAGGTTTTGATAAAATGAGATGAGAGGAGCAATTTTAATTTTCTATCATGATACAATGTTATAGAAAGTCATTGGCTAATCTCGGGTTTAGTCCCTAAATCTGTGGCTACACTAGGAGGATATTGGCTTTGTGACGGGACTGAAGATAGCGGTGTAGTCTAAGCCCTTTCGTTGTTTGAAGCCTTGAACAACCATATGAGCTTTAGACTTGGCCAATGTCCCATTTTAAATTGTATTTGGTTCGAAAAGTCTATTTGCAGCCTATAATGTTTTGGTGAGATGGGGGGATCAACCAAGATGCAAGTGCCCTGCTGATGGAGAGCTAGAAATTCCAAGAACATAGCTTGCCTCCATTGGTAATGTTTGACTGCTTGAGCATAGGAGAAAGGTTCGGCACTGTTGGAGGCGGATATGTTGATTGATCCCGGTGAAATAAAGTTGTGTAAAAATTATATAGTTGACTTCGCTATGCAACAGTGCCAAAAACTTGATGCAATATTTTATGAATTAGAAATTTAAACAATTAATGTTGGGATTCTACGCAATTATAAGTATCGTTATCAAGTAATAAAAGACTTTCTATTTAAGCCCCAAATATCGATCCTACATGGAAGGTTTAAATTTAAAAAGATAAATTTACTAGGAAATTCACAGAAAGTCAAAATGAAATTACTGTCACTAATTTCGAATGTTGAGATATTATCAGAACTAAATTATTTAACTAATAACAAAACTGAAGTACAAAGTTTAAACAATAACTACTAAACTATTAAACTATGTTTATGTGATGAAGATTTATTATGTGAAAAAACATCTTTCTCACTACTATGAGGTTTTGGTAAAATGAGATGAAATGAGCAATTTTAATTTTTCTATCATGATATAGTGCTATAGAAAATCATTGGCTAATCTCGGGTTTAGTCCCTAAATCCGTGGCTAGACTAAGAGGATGTTGACTCCCACTCCAGAGCTCCCACTTCCCCTCACCTGAAGGCTAACTCTCGTTTTAGTTTTTAAACACTAAGACTGAATTGAAGATTTTAGTCTCACCATAAATATTCTCCAATTCTACATCCGACAAAGTATATTTTCTTATTTATTTACACTTAATTCCATAAACGAAATTCTCCTTCATGGAATCAAATGTGATCCTCACTCTGTTGTAAAACTCATACTTCATTTCCCGGATCATATGTTTCACAACATATTTTAACAATTCAATTGGTCAGATCGAAAAGTAAATTAAGTTTGAAGTTGAAAAATCATCACAATTTATTTTATATTTTAATATTGACACATTAATATTATCTCTTCATTTCATCATATCTCATAGTAGGGAGAAAGATAAAGTAAACTACTCAGACTTCATGAAAAAGATACAACAAAACACAAATTTCATATATAAAAGAAAGTTCATACAACACTAATAAACAAACAACACTTATCTGAAACTCTTTCTCAAAGTAAATCATTTGTAGTCTTTTCTAGAAAATGTAGGAAGAAGAAATCACTCATTTTTCGCCTTCTTCAACACTCTTAGAGAAGAGTTCACACTTAATCTCACCACAAAACTCTAAATTATAAGAATAATGAACTCTAAATGGTTGTGGAATGAAAAATGGAAGAATGTGTGATGCGTGGAGGGTTGAACTGGGGCGATGAGATGTCAGGAAACAGGGGCTAAAGTCAGTTCTCCAATAGGTGCCTCAAAAAACTCTTCAAAAAGCGTCCAAATTTGTCGAATCTTCTAGAAACAGGGGCTGAACCGACATTGGCGTCGTCAGCGCTCATTATGGCGTCGTCGACGCCAGTGTTCCGCAATTTAATTCGCTGCTCTCTGTCAAACGGCAGCGTCGGCGCTACTTTTAGCGCCGTCGGCGCTACTTTTAGCGCCGTCAGCGCTGAACAAATCTTCAACTTCTTCATTTTTGCTCCAAATTTCATCTTTTTGCTTTTTTTTTGCTTCTTTTTTGTTTCAAGTCCTAAAATTCAACAATCTGCAAGAAAACATAAAATATTTTTCATTAAAGTACAATATCGCCAAAAATAAGTATAAAATATGGATATAAAAATACATATATTTTTGTGTATCATTGATTTAGGAGCTATTTGGGTCTGAGTGACCCGATTTTGGATCCATCTGTCATGGGGTATGTAATAGTGTTTGGGAGGGTTGATGGTGGAAGGTGTTGTAATTGATTCGGTTTGGGGGTGTTCTGAGGATAGTGGAAGAGATGGAGGCCGGATGAGTGTGGGTAGGGTTGCACCTGATGTGGGCAAGGTGGCCGTTGTAGGTTGTATGGATGTTGAAGTTATAAGTGTAGGTGGAGTGATGGTAGTGGAAGCAAATGATAGAGTAAAGTGTGATTTGATAGTCCAGAATGGGAAGTTTTGTTCATTGCAGACAACATGTCAAGAGACAATTTTTGGTGGGTTTGTGGCTTGTAGCAATAGTAGCCTTTGTGAGATGGTTAGTACCTTATAAAAATGCATGGTGGAGTTGTTGGAGACAGTTTGCGTGAGGCTTGTGATTTTTGTCAGGGGAAGCTTAAGCAGCCAAAAATCTTGGATGAGAATAGGTGGGTAGGGAGTTATGTAGTAGTCATGTGGGGACTTTAGCGAGGTGGCTTTGAAGGGCATTTGATTTATGAGAAGTTGTTGTCATGAGGACAGCAGCCCAAAATTTGGGGGGGATAGCTGAGTTGTTGGAGGGAGGGTTCTTGTAGTTTCAATAAGATGTGGGCGCTTACCCTCAACTATCCCGTTTTTTTGGGGCGTGTAAGAGCAACAGAATTGACGAAGGATGCTATGAAGTTGTAGGTAAGTTTGAAGATGGTGAGATTTGAATTCTCCCCCTCCATCGGTGCATAAGATTTTTATGTTTTTTTTTAATTGATTTTGAATCATTTAATGGAATGAGACAAGTTTATTTGTAGTTTCGAATTAGGCAACCGTAGGAAACGCCCAGATGTAACAAGAGTAATCATCAATAAAAATAAGATAGAATTTATAACCATGAAGAGAGTAGACACAGGTCCCCAAATATCAGCATGAACTAATTCAACTAAATATTTTATTTCGGAAGTAGAAAGAGGAAAAGATTGTCTCTGACTTTTTGAAGAATAACATTCATTGCAAAAAAAAGAAAGAAGTAGGAATGGTTGTGGTAGTTGTTTCAGAGATAGCTTTGGTGATGGTTTGATGAGCATGAAGAGCCGTCGGTGCCATGTTGCAGTGGACGATAATGAGGTGTTGGGAGCAAAAAAGACGGAGAAAGGATAGAGACCATCCTTGCTAGGTCGTTGAAGCAAAATTTGGTTTGTCGTCCGATCCTTAATAATAAAACCAGATTTGTCAAAGATAATATCACAATTATTATCGGATGTGAGTTGATGAACAAAGAGAAAGTTTTGAGTTAAATGTGGGGTGTAGGAGTTGAAGCTTGCGTTGAGGTGTAGGTAAGGAACCTTTGCTCAAGTGGGTGATGGGAAGAGTCAAACCATCTCTGATGGTAACGGAATTGGAACCAGAGTATACTGTAGCAAGTTGAAGATGCTCAAGGGTTGGATGAGGTGAGAGGTTGCGCAGTAGTCAAGCAACCAGTCATGGGTTGCAGTATTGGTGGTTGCGAGGAGGGCAACATCAGTTTTTGTTGATGGATATATGATGAAATTGGCTCAGTAACAGTATGTGATTGTTGCATGCCTTGGTTTTCCGTAAATTTGACAGGTAGGGCGAGAAGATGGATTTCCAGAGTAGCAGCCAACTCGAGTTGAAGAGAGAGTGCATTGATGTTTGTACCTCGAATGCCTTGAGATTACTTCCCTCGACCTCGATTAGCAACAATATGGCCAAATTGGGATGAGTACACAACAATGGCATTGATGTTTGGTTCCTTGGTGAGCTCAGCAGAGATGTTAGTTTCTTCGTTGCAGAGCAAAGAGTAGCAATCATCGAGCTTAATAGATTCAGATCGTGTGTAGAGTGTTTTGACGGATTGATAAGAGATTGGTAATCCATTGAGAGTTTAAAGGATGATGTCTTCGGGATCGATGTCTCCACCAGCAGCAGAGATGTTAGTTTCTTCGCTGCAGAGCAAAGAGTAGCGATCATCAAGCTTAGATTCAGATCGTGTGTAGAGTGTTTTGAAGGATTGATAAGAGATTGGTAATCCATTGAGAGTTTAAAGGATGATGTCTTCGGGATCGATGTGTCCACCAGCAACTGGGATGTTGTCGACAAGTGATTTAATCTAGAGAAGATATTGAATCATTGGTTGATCCTTCATAGAAATGTGGTGTTCATTTCATAATTGGATGGCTCACAATCGATTGGTTGATTGAAGTCGAATGGTTAGGGTTGTTCAGACTTCTGATGTTGATTCTAGATTGAAAATGCAGGAAAGAATTGTGAGGTAGAGAGTGGAGTATAGGGCTGCTGATAAATTTTGATCAGTTAGTTGTCAGGTGAGAATTTGCGGGTTTTGAATAAGTTGGCCATTAGAATCATGTATTTGAGGTGAAGAAGTGGTCAAACCATCCAAAAAGCTATCGAAGCCATTTGCCTTGAAGAGCTTGTGAATTTGGGATTTCCATATAGGATAGTTGTTGACTGTAAGTTGGATGTGGGCATTGGGCAATGTTTTTGATGTTTGACATAAAAACATTTAGGGAGGACTGGATGGGGATTTCAGCCATTGTTGGGGTGGTGGGAGGGTTTGAAGTTAGATTGGTGTATGAGGAAGAGATAGACATTTCCAAGAAGAGGAAAGTGATTAGCGAGCTTAGAGAGGTTAGGACGGGAACCTTTGCTCTGATACCACGAGAAACTCCTCACAAGGAAGCCATTGAAGGAGAGTTGTAGAGTGAGGCTCCTGTACAGGCAACAGTGAGAGCAGATGTGAATAAGAAAACCAATCCTACAATTCATTCATCTAATAGAGTCATATTAATTACTTACAAAATTCAGCAAAATAGTAAAGGTATTGCATGAGTGAAGCATATAATTAAGAAGTGAAGAATCATGGGATGGCAGGAGGTGGAGCAGGTGGTCCTGCTATTAGAGATTTGTTGCGATGAAGATGGAAAAATGTCCATCTAGCAACGGTAAGGAGTATAGGGCTGTTAGGGGCTACCAAAACCAAATATGGGTATAGACTCACTTATCGTGATAGTCGATCGCTTCTTCAAAGTGGCTTACCCTATGGCTTGCAAGAAAATATTTGATGCAATCAATGTGGCTAAAATTTTTTTCAAATAGAATACTCATTTTCAAGAAGTGATTTGCAACCTCACCTTAAATTCATGAGTTACTTTTGGAGGTAACTTTGGAAAAGACTACATATTGAATTGAAGTATAGTTCCCCTTATCACGCATAATCTAAAAGACAACATATATTATAAATCAAACTCCACCATTATTCGTTGTTTGGTAGAAGAATAATCAAAACAATGGGATGATGTATTGGGATAACCTAAATATGTATTTAATTCCATGTAGAACCAATCAACTGGTAGGACTCCATTTAGTATTTTCTATACAAAAAGAACTCAATCATATCGTAGACGTTACAATTTTTCCTAACTAGATGAGCTAGTCAGCTGCAAATTGGTTGATAATTTTGAATAAATTCTACAAGAGGTGAAAAATAAACTTGAATAAAGCAATCTGACATTCAAACAAAGAGCTGATCAACAAAAGCAACACAAAAAATTTAATGTTGGTGATTTTGTAATGATATAACTCCAAAAGGAGATATTTCCAATAGAAACCTACTCCAAGCTACAACCCAAAAGAATTGGATCATTCTCTATAGCCAAGTGCTTCCCAGTGATATAATATTTATCATATTTTCAATGTAGCTGACATCTACAAAGTTTAAAAAAACAAAATCGAGGACGAGATGTTTTATCTTTGTGACGTGGATGTAAGCCTCAACGGAGATTGAGATGCAAACTTTGAAAAAAAGACTCACAAAAAAATTAAAAATAATTCATAAACATGATATAATCATCAATATATTGATTTAGCTTATTATCATAAGGATATAAATCACAAATAACATTTTTAAATATTGAGAAAAATAAAAAATTTGAAATGAAGTTTAATGCAAGTTTTCACTTAAAAGTTAAATGCTATGAGGATTAAGATCCACAATGGTCTCATCCTCATAGTCGTCATCTTCGGAAGAATGATCATATATAATAATTTCATTATCATGTAATTTTGTCACATCCGCATCTTCCAAATCTTTTTAATTCATTTCAGTTTTCTTCTTACCATGGATATCAACTAGCATTAAATTCAAAATAATTTCAAATAAAATAATAAATTAATAACAAAATAAAGTAATCACACTTAAACTACCTATCAAATTTTTAGGCATTAAATCAAGCATATTAAACATAAGTGTAATATATATTAATAATACAATTAAATATTATTTTTTATTTAATCTAATTGAGGTGCCATCTCAACCATCTAGAGCCATAAAGCCTGAAAGCATTTCTTGTGCACCTCAATTCAAGGCAGACCTTAAAACGTGCATCTCAAACATTTTTTTAAGCGAGAAAGACCTCAACTTTCATCCAACAAAAGACAGACAGACAGAAGTTACAAAGCTTTTTGAATTGAAGGGAACTGATGCAACTACTTCAATGGTAAGCAGCTTGTTTTATTAGTATTTATTTATTATTCAAAATTAATGTTGTTATTACTTCTTAAACTCAACTAGTTTCATTCTTCGCATATCAGTTATAACTAAATACCTTGTTTGGTTTAGGGAATATATGGTCCATACCATTCTGCAATATGGGATAGTGATATTTTACCCTTGTCAGATTCCTCTAGAAAGCGTGTCATTTCCATTTCTGCTATTCTTCTTCTTCCTCTCTACTGGTTTTTACTGCTTACTCATCCTTTCAACAAAAACTATTTCTGTAAAAAAAAGAAAAAGTGATTGCTCTATATTGCAAGGTTTCCATCACCCTACCTAATACACTGCATTGATTCCAATTTAGTGTCGCATTATTCAAAGAAAATAACTACAACCTATTTATCTACTTTCTATACAGTGATGTCATCTTGATTCATTTTGCTTGGTCTAGGAGGCAAAATGGGAATCCTTCTTCCACAGTGATTCGACATGTCTGTAAATGAAATCTTAGGTCTTAATAGTGCAGTTCATTTGCTATTAGCTTTTAATGCAGCTATTTGGGGGCTAGAAACTCAGGTTCCTAAGAGTTCCCCAATCAAATCCAGAACCTCAAACATAAGCCGTTGAGATTTTTTCTACTTAAGACGACTCAAGCAAGGTTTTTGAAGTACAACTTCAAAGCAGAAAGGTCTTCTTGCCTTGAATATCAAAAAATCCTCCGCGTAAAGGTCCAACTCATCCTATCAACTTAAACAATTTCCTTCCAAGTATTGCTAAATCTAAAGCAATTTAGATTTACAAAGAGCCTAGTATGATAACTGCCATGTATTCCAAATACAAAAAATGTCAAACTAGCTACAAAAATAATACTCATTTTTTAAAGGGCAAGTGGGGAGAAATGATCCAGTTTCCTTCATCATAACAAGGATGTCATAGATTCATCTTGCAGAAACAAACGCTCTGGGATACATGGATAAACCTAAATCCATCAGGCCATCCTCCAAACTGAACATCTGTGAAACAGTAGAAGCTTGAGCACTGAGTGGGCTCTCCCCAGTAGCCAAATGAATCGGGTAGCAAAAAAACATAAAATACATCATATACATGGTACATAAATCAGCACAACACCAGCGAAGTCACCAGGAATCAATGCAAAACCAAAAGCAACACTATCAGCATTCAGCAGTGCCAGAGAAACCATTTAGTTATTGGAAAAGAGGGACGGCTATTCAATAAGTAAAAAACAAAGAATATCTCCTCATTCTTTCCTTTCCTGTAAGGTGAAAATTCAGGTTGCTGTAAACACATATGGATACAACTAACAGATCATTCACTTGCCATTAATCTTTCCAAAACAAGTGAAAATGAAGAAAGAATTTGTAGAAAGCACATATTATGCATCCTGCAAAATATTTAGCAATCGGCAGTTGAAAAATAAAGAACATACAATTTTAAACAGTTCCAGGTAGAGGGAAAAAAGGGAAGCCTGTAAGAATATGCGTGAACAAAATCCTCAGATAGTGTAATCTGACCACTCGTTGATGAAAGAAGTGTGATCCATGGACTCTCCAGGAACGTCCTCGTGTCTGGCTGGCTTCTCATTCCCGCCAATGAGCCTGGCAGGATTCCCAACAGCGGTGGTCCTCGGCGGCACATCAATGAGCACGACAGAGCCGGCCCCAATCTTAGCCCCTTCACCAATCATGACATTCCCCAGAATAGTAGCTCCAGCACCGATAAGAACACCGTCGCCGATCTTGGGGTGGCGATCGCCACCCACCTTACCAGTACCCCCAAGAGTGACATGGTGGAGGATAGAGACGTTGTTACCGACGACAGCGGTCTCACCGATGACGACACCAGTAGCATGATCGAGGAGGATTCCCTTCCCGATTCGAGCAGCAGGGTGAATATCGACAGCGAATACATCAGCGACTCGCGAGTGGAGAGCTAGGGCAAGGGGGCGGCGGTCTTGAACCCAAAGAAGATGGGCGATCCGATGAGCCTGAACAGCAAGGAAACCCTTGTAGTTCAGAAGGCAGTGAGAGAACGAGACGCATGCCGGGTCACGATGGATAGCGGCAAGTAGATCGGGGACGATGGCTGAGCGGAGGGTGGGGGATGAAGACAGTGAATGGAGAAAGAGATCGTAGAGGAGAGTAGAGAGAAGTGTGGATGAACAGAGCTTGTTCGCGAGGTGGAAAGAGAGGGAGCGTGCGAGAGATGGATGGGAGAGAACCGTTGAGTAGAGGTAACTCGCAAGAGCTGGCTCCGACTCCGCGTCTCGCCGGGCCTCCGCCTTAATCTGCGTCCACACCCATGCTTCCTCGTCCTCCGACTCCGGCGGCGGGAAGCTCGGCACCGGATATTGATTCAGCTGATTCTCCGTCGGCATCTTCGTCGCCGCCGAGGAACCCTTCGCTTCCGCAGCCGTGATCTCCGGGTTTTGCGCGGGGATTATCAGTTATCAGTAAACTGTAGCCGCTCTCTCGCCGTTACGAAGTCCACGAGTGCTGTCGCGGGTAATAAGCTGAGGAATCCTTTGGGTGTCTTCTGGCCGCCGATTGTTAAATAAGCGAACAGTTTTCATCCACGTGGGGAAGAGGGTTTGACTTGATAAGATTTTTTAAAGGGATATTTGCATACATACCATACAATTTCTATGTATTTACATATTAGCACTTCAAATTATATATATATATATATATATATATATATATATATATATATATATATATATATATATATATATATATATGCATTGGCACATCTAGGACATAAATTAAAATTTTTGCATATATATCATATATATTTTTTACTTTTTTTAAGTTAAAATGATGATATTTTTATTTGATTCAAAAAATTTTGTATGGTATAAAGATAAAAAAACACAAATATTACTCCTAAATATATAAATATTTAAGAGTTGTGGGGTATTCACGTAAAAACCCCCTTAATAATTTTACCTTGGCTTTTAAAGGAAGTTATAGGGCCTAAATTAAATATTTAAATAGGCCCTCCAACAATGGATAAATATTGATGGCATTATAAAAAAATATGTAAATTTTGATATAAAAGATAAGATATAAGGTGATGAATACTTACATATGTAAAATATATACAAATAGGAACTTATAAAAATAATATATATAATAATAATAATTTTTAAAAAATAGAATATAATAGGATGAAAATTTATAATTTGTAATTAATGATGCCTTTTGTTCATATTATAATTGTTTTGAATGATTATTTTATCATCTATACTATCAAACATTTTTCTAATTTACTTTGAGATGATTTGAATAGATAGATGATTTATATAGCACTAATTTCAAAGTAGGTCCAATAACATTATGACACGTCATAATTGTAGAGAGAATATTTTTATCTAAATTCTTTTATTAGTGGTGATGCTTCATATGGAGAAATGGAGGTGAAAATAAAAATTTTCATGGTTCATATAACTACATAATTAAGAAATATTAGACTTATCCCATGTCATATGCGTGCTTTACTTCTTAATGACTACATAGAATTCATGCTCGATGATATATATGCACCACTCAGTGAACACAATGTTATGTGGAAACAATGTGGAAGTGTATAAATTCACACAACAACAATCAAATGCAAAGATTAATGTGGTTCGGCATTGAATTGATTCGTCGTCCATGGGAGGGAGATTCTACTAACACCATATGGGAATAAACAAAAATGGCTTGGGACTAATCTGAACTCAACTGAAAGTGAGATGTAATGGGTAAAATTGCCGCCTTGCTCGAGTCATCAACTCCAAATTTCTTCAACACCTTTCGAACATAAGTTCATTGCCAAAGCCAAACCTTTCCAATTATCTTGTCCCTAAGAATCTCGATGCCAAGTATTCCGTGAGCTACACCCAAGTCCTTCATTTCAAAATGCTTGGACAGTTGATTCTTCATCCTATCAACATCAATCAAACGGGTTGTTGCAATCAACATATCATCAACATATAGAAGCAAGTAAATGAACTCAATGTTGGCCAACTTATTAAAATATGCACAATAATCATATTGGCTCATTTTGCACTCTTGTCTCTTCATGAACTGATCAAATTTTTTATATCACTACTATGGTGACTACTTCAACTCATATGAAGGCTTGCCTAGTTTGCAAACTAAATCTCTTGATGCTTCATATCTAAGTGGTTGCAACATATAGATCTCTTACAATGCCTCACGCAGGAATGCAGTCTTCACATCAAATATCTATCTCTTCATCAATTACCACTCTCAAAATATCACAGTCCGAGCTCTCCACCGATTCTTTGTAGTGATGAGGCATTTCTGCCACTATCTCTGAAAATAAAAATATAATGTGATCCCTCAACCGAGCTTCTTTTGAGACATTTTGATGCCTTTTCCTACTCTTAAAAGTAGATTCCTGAGCAGGAATCTCATCCTCAACATTGTATTCCACCTCCTTTTGAGTACTATCAACAGATACCTCATGAGCTGCAACTGAATCAGATATCCGAGTCAGAGGGGACGAACTATATGGAGTAAATGGAGTTGCATCAAACTCAAACTTATGTTGCATATATGTGGTTTCAGTAGAACTCTCAACCTACTTTGAGTTCCCATTTTCCAACAAGCTTGACTCGTCGAATATAACATCCATGATAATGACAATCTTTTTTTCTGACAAATCATTCAACATGAAGCCTTTGACTCCATGACTGAAGCCAATAGAGATCGCCTTCTTTGCTTGTGGTTCCAGTTTATCATTCTGCACGTGGTAGTAAGTTGGACACCAAAACACTCTCATGTGCTCGTAATCTCTAACAAGATGCCGAGGCACATCTCATTTATGGTCTTCGTCCCGATAGCTGCAGAAGGTAGATGGTTCGCCAAGTGACTGACATATTCATTAGTCTCGACCCAATAGACTCTATTCAACCCAACATTAGATAACATACACCAAACTTTCTCCACCAAAGTTCGATTCATCCTCTTTGCAACTCCATTCTATTATGGTGACTTTAAAACAATGAAGTAGTGTTAGATCACATTTCTCTGACACTCTTGCAATAATCTATTCGCCCTCATTGTCTGATATAATAGAATGGATCTTTTTATCAGTCTGAGTCTCAATCCACTTCTTCCAAGTTATGAAAATCTCAAACACTTCAATTTTTTTATGTTTTGTTGTGTGCACTCAAACATATCTAGAGTAATCATCAATAAAAAAGACAAAGTATCTTCAACTATTGAATTATGTTATCTTTGTCAGACCTCAAACATCTGTGTGAACATACTCAAATATATCATTTGAACAGTGGATGACAGTCCCAAAAAATGCACATATATTCTTGTCAAACACACAATGTTCACATAAATCAAGTTTGCAGGTGTTTGCTTCTTTATCTGTATTTTTTTCACCAAATTGTAAAGCAAAGCCTCTCCAATATGAGCTAACAATATATGTCACAATATAGTCAAGTAGGAATAATTATTAACAATAGCAATAATTCTAGTCATTGCACTACCTTGAAAATAGTAAATATTGTACTAACGAACTCTGTTCATAAAAATCATTGCTCCATGACATAACTTTAGAACTCCTTTTTCAATAACTATTTTGTAGCCCTTAGACTCTAAAACCCCAACTAACATCAAATTCTTTCTGATATATAGAATATGTTTAACATGAGTCAACTCTCTCACTATACCATCATGCATCTTGATATCTCTACACTAATAATATGACAAGCTTGATCGCTGCCTATAGTCAATACACCACTATCCAGCTCCTTGTGCGTGCAGAACCAACCTCAATAAGGACAAATAAGATAGGTAGCACCTGTGTACAAAATTCATAATGAATCATCTGTAAATAAATTGTGAGAAACCGCAGATAATGATACATCTGAATTCGCCTCTTCATATCTTGCAACACTGACGTTAGAGTTTCCCTCACATGCAATTTCATTTCCCTTCTCCTTTAGCTTTAGACAATATTTTTTCCCAATTATCGAACTCTAAATAGAAATCACATTGATTTTTTTCAAGACTTGTCTCGCTTTTGAGAAGTGTCACCGCTGCCACATTTCTATGACAAATTCTTATTCATTTCTCAAACCTATCACGTTGAAGTGTAAGTGTCTCAATTAATTCCATATTTGCAGACTCTTTGTCCTTCGATGGAACTTAAGATTCAACAGTGGTGTAGTCACATTGCAACAATTCAATATCTCTTTCCTATGAATGAGTGTCAAAATAAATTTTTCATACTCATTTGGGAACGAATTCAATAGAAGAAGTGTCTTGTCTTCATCTCCAACCTTATCATCCAAACTTAATAGATCTGCCAACAACCAAGTGAAGTAATTCAAGTTCTCTTCAATAATAACCTCCCTTTTCATCTGAAATCAATAGAGTCAACACTTCATATGAAGATAAATCTCTGCGATCTATGTGAGATATTTATTCTCCAACATCCTCTACAATTTCCATGCAGATACTTCTTTCATCACCTCATATTTGATTTCCTGGGCAAAATAAATTTGGATCAAGCCACAAGCACTTCTGTTCATCTTCAATTAATCTCACTCTGTCATCTCTCCGGGAAATTCCTCGTTATCCAAAACTTCCTTCAAATTCAAAGAAACATAGCGCATCCATCATCTTGCATCGCTACATGCCAAAGTATCTCTTGCTATCAAATTTTGTCGCATCATTTTTTAAGAAATGCATAACTATCTGATGCATTGACTTTTAAACTGCAGCAGCGAACGTTGAAAAACCAGACATTGTGTTATTCATCATAGCTATCATTTTTGGAATCTCTTTATTAAAAGAATTGCTCTAACAAAGTACCTGGAAAAAAAAGAAAAAAAAAAGACTAAACAAAAAAGTTAACATAAATTTTTTTTCTTCTAAAGGTCAATTTGGGTAGCTGCAGCTTCTTAGCTTTTCAAGAGCAGTTGCGGTGCCCCAGAAAGCCACTGCGATGAAACTGCTGTGGGAATGTTGTCTGTCTGTTTGTTGCAGCTGTATGAAAACAACTCTGAAACGCTTGTTGCTGAAAAAATAACCGTTTTGTGTCTGTTTGGAAACACTTTTTAAAACAGAACTGTAACAACCACATATTTGATATTTTAGAAATTTAATAGACGGAGTTTTAACTGCTACGCACCGAAACCTTCTTTTATTTATGTACATACATCTATGTATGTATGTATGTACATACATCTATGTATGTATGTATGTACATACATCTATGTATGTATGTATCTACATACATATATATATATATATATATATATATATATATATATATATATATATATATATATATATATATATATATATTATATATTAGCTTTTAAATAAATATATTTAAATTCATGTAATTATAATTAATTCAATAATCTATTAATTAAATATTGATTTAAAATCAATTAAATTAATATCATTTAACTTAAATAAAGTTAAATTAATACCACAACTATCTCCGTCACGTCCCTTTCTCTAGCCGAGACCCTCGCCCTCTATCGGTTTCGATGAAAACCATAGCCTTCGAACCTCACCTTCTCCTCCTCCGAATCAACTACACCACCTTCTTCCATCAGCGGTAGCTTTCTCCCAAATAGCTTGATCGCCGGTTCTCTCCCATCAAACATCCCTTTCTGTTCTGTAAGCTTCGTCTTCTACCTCGCATCTCCAAATCGAGCAGCGGGCTTATTACTTGTTTTTTCTCCCAAAATTCTCTCTTCCTTTTTAAAAAATTTTCTCTGAGTTTTCTTTTTTTTTTTTCAAATCCTTTTTCGCCTTCAGCCAGCTCGCTTCACGAGAAAGGTAATAATATTGTAGAAGAAATCAAATATTATTTCCCTAACAGTAACTTCTCTCCTTTGTTACTATTTACCGTAAAGAAAAGTTTCCTTCATAAGCTTTCTTAAAAAAAAAATAAAAAACTTTCAGTCAATAAAAGCTTTTTTTTTGTCTCCCAATAAAACCTTTCCTGAAAAAACACTCTCATGATTGTCATCTCGGGAAAAAATATTGCATCAGGAATTCTCTCCTAGGTGACAAAAAAAAAATTGGTACAATAACATAGGAGAATGATCTACCCGTGTTATTCGCTGTTATTCATGTGTTATTGTATGTTATTCAAGTGTTATTGTATTCTGGAAATATTCCCGGTGTTATAATAACACAATAACACATAAATAACAATTAAATAACACATGGATAACACACAATAACACATGAATAACACACATCGACACCTGAATAACACACAATGACATCTGAATAACACGGAAGAAATATTTTATTGTGTTACCGGACATTTTTTTTTCTGTCACCGTCATATGGCGTGATTTTATTGGACTCCGCACATAACTCCACGTGCTGAGTCCTGATGCAATATTTTCTCCGTATTCGGACTGCGCTTGAGCTGCCTCGTTCCCTGTGCAAATATTTACGTGGTTGGACATTGAATTGAAGAGAGATTCCATAAGCATAGAATGAGAAGAAACAAAAATAACTTGTATTCACGACTCAACACTTCTTCATACCATAAATCTCATATGAGCTTTGCATCATTTAAATAGAGGAGGATTAGCCCATACAAGAAAAAAAACCAAAAAATAGCAAACCAATTATAATATATTCATTAAATAACAATCATAAATATAATACACGATTGCATCTATGATAACGTAATTGTTAACAAGAGTAGAGCTATAAATTTTTTTAGTCGAGCACAAATTAATTAATTAAACAAGTATCATCAATACCTTACTTTTGAGCTTGGGATCAATGACGGCTTTAAATTTTGTTTGTAAGAGATTTATGATAGAAATGTGAATATACTTAGATAAATACTTTTGAGAAGTGGTGTTATATTCTTTTTTCTTACAAAACTTCATGTGTTAAGATCATTGTACAATTGTATATCCAAAAATGGGTTTCAGTAAGCACAAGTAAGCCAAAATACTAAACGGGTCTTATGAGTCTAATGGGCTCAACCCCACTGACCATAACTTTATGATCCTGACTATAAGCAGAACAACATACTTGTTAGTCGTATCTTTGATGGTAACAAGCTACAAAGCTAGTTATACCTCCGAAACATGTTTGCATTCATGCCAGTATGAACGGGATCACTGAGTTTAAGCCTTGAATTGAGCTTCTCAAGTTCTTCTTTCAAGCTCACTCTCATTTCGTGAGTTCTTCTTTCAAGCTCACATGTACAAATTAGATCCTCATGCCAAGCTCACTAATAGCTACCAAGCCGCTTCACCGAGCTCCATGAATAGTTCTTTACAGTGGAAGGATGAGAACTCAAATCTATTGTCACATGTATCATCATTTATTAATAGCACGAGAATCCACATCAACAATCTCGTCAACAAGTCTGCTTAGGCTTCGTATCATAGGACATACAACCTACTTTTATATTTCATTCCTTAGATCTCTTCACGAGTACATGAACTCCATGACATATAAATAAGAAGAAAAAGGTGAAGAGGGAGGATAAGATCCTAGGTTCTAAAAAAACTCTCTTACTATCTCTCCAACTTTTTTCACTGGTTTCTCTTATATTGTATATATTATATAAGATGTCACGTCCCATAAGATTTAACATCCTGAAATGTATGGTAAACGCGAAACTCATTTTTTAAAATTCATCAAAGAGATTCCATTTCAAAAATGACAATAAATGCTGATGAAATTACACCAGAGTAATGTGTATGATGCATTATGTAAATGCCTGATATTTGGGCATTTCAAACATATCACACCATCAATTAAATATTGTTTGACATGTATGTAAATGCCTGATTATTTAATGTACTTTGACATATGATACAAATATAAAATTACATTGTATATTAACAAGAGTAATGTGTATGATGCATTATGTGTTTAAATTGATTCCATCAAGGTATGTTTGGGATAAATGTAGCTCAATAAAAAACAGTCGTGAAACTGATGAAGAATAATTTGATCGAAAAATTATTCTTCATCAGTTAAAAATCAGTCACAATTGCTAAAAGTTGGGATAAAGAACCTTGTGAAAACACAAATTTCATCGAAAAAACTGTTGAAATATAACTTATTTGTATAATTTATTTAAATAGATAAAATTGTGGTGTGGTGCGTAGTGCTGTCAAAAAAACTTGTTGTTCGCGAACAGCTCGTGTTCAACTCGTTCATTAAGTAAACGAACAGAACATGAACAAGTTTTTAAAGCACGAATTATAAACGAGCAGAACACGAATAACTCTTTGTTCGCTCGTGTTCGGCTCATTTTAGCTCGAAATATATATATATATATATATATATATAAAATTATTTAAATAATAATATACTACATATATTATTTATATAATAATATATTATATATATTTATATGTAAGTTTAAATCATAACACCTCGTGTGGTAATGTGATTAGTATATTCTTTTGAATACATTTGATCAATGTTCGAATCCAACACTTTATATCTATTTTTTCAATTTAATTTTAACGAGCCGAACACATACATACTATTAATGAACCAATTTCAAATACGAGCAATTTCGAACGAGCCGAACGAGAGCCAAACTTGAGCGAGCTCATTTACAGCCCTAGTGGTGTAGCACCACAATGCTACCACACTACTTATAATGCTTATAATGTTGAGCCTTTCAATAACAATTGGTGGTGTGGGGAATTTAGATGAGCTGAAGGGCAGCAACGGGACGTATTACGATAGCAAGCTCATGAGCAGATCATGGCTTCTAGCTACTCTCCCATTGCTTTCGCTACTCTTCGAAGCTATCCTTCAACCCGTCTTCGCGTCGGAATACCGGTAGCAAAACCCTTGAAGCCAGCATGCACACGAACCATGGTCAAGGGCCTGCCGGTCGCCGGCTTCGGGTGGGATGATGTAATCCGAGCGGCCGAGCGTGACGACGACGACCCATCCGATCTCCGAGGATACTTCCAGAGATTACAAACTTGCAATCGTGGATCCGTAATTCTCCCCCCACTTCCCCCATTGTTCGGTAGGGCGAGCTGTCGATTTTGAGGTTTTAATGAACCTGAGGAAATTTCTTTTCTGAAATGTAGTCAAGGACGATTTAGATGTGGTTGTATTTATATTATATAATTCTTGGGATTTGCAGGATTTACAGACCCAGTTCGTCCCGTTTCTTGTCGAGGACGAAGTTGTTGGGTGCGTACACGAAGGGTAAGTTTGCCCTTATCATGAAATTTTAATCGCCCGAAAAGAAAAAAATTGTCAAATACTAAAATTAAGAAACGCAGACATGTTGAGGTTTTGAATTTCATAGATTATCTTTGTTTAACATTGATCTAAAATGGCTCACAGCTTTATCAAGCATCTTAAAAAGTTTCAAGACGTATTTACATTTATGCTGGATAAAGATAGCTGTGCTGCTGGTGCTCATATTAAAATTCACTCATCACTCAAAACACCAGAGGATCGAACAAGTGCTGTTGGTGACATCATTAAATGTTTAGGAGATCTTATTCCTGGTGTTCGTAATGAGGTAACCGCTTTTGTCAACCTCTAATTCTCCCAAGCCGCATTTGTGCACGTATGTGTATTGTTGATGTTTTTGTCACTTTGTCTGCAAAGCCTTTTTGGAAAATCTTTCTCAATTGAAATCCAAACATTAAGCATTGCAAAAAATGAATAATTAAACAATCAAATTGTGAAAGTATAATATGTTGCAAGAAGAAGATGGGATAGATGAAGAATACCTATCAACTTTTTTCTTTTTGAGAACAAAAGTTTTCAACAAAATCTTTTAAACTCGATTAGAAATCAGCTGAAAAAGGGATAGTTAAACTGCAAGCTTGTAGTTCTCTCCTAAACGCTGCAAAAACTTATATGATCTATTATAAGCTTACATAGATTAGGGACCGTTAATCAAGTATTTCATCATCATGACGAAGAGGCTGAGAGGTTGCATCAATAGGCCTTTCTCATAGAGTTGTTACTTATCAAGTTTAAATTGAACTTCAGGAGGAGCAAGAGCTGGGGGATCCCCAACAAGCTCTTTAGCCAGATTGAATAATGATATCTCAGAAATTTTAATTGGTTTTGGTTGGATTTCATAGTATCGGAGGTTCTTCTTACCTTCACTTGTCTGTTCTTTACATCCTTTGTTTCCTAAAAAATCAGCATGAATGTTCTCATGAACTGAGCAGAGATTTTTTTGCCATGTTGGATATAATATTGTACGGCGGGCTGTCACATCAAGCATAATAACGGTGCATTGTCCATGAATACAATATTTATCTCTAAGCCCTACAAACTTTACATGCCTAGCAGTATCCCAAGATCTGGAGATACAAAAGGTGGATCACAACACTAATGGTTGTTAATATTTTTTCTCAGACTGCCCTCTTCACAAGAGTAGTCTTCTCTGTCCACCATCACCAACCATACAAGTTTTGTCAAGGTAATTCACCTGTAGCTGGTTGGGGAGTGTGACTATAGAACTTCCTCTTTTCTTACTTACAAGTGAAGACATATATTACATGTTTATACACACTCGCAACTCTCTAGATTACAAATAACTTTAATATAGAGAAGTTCCTATGATTAGATATCGTCTAATTTGGCTGTTTAATGTCAAATTTTCTAATATATAAGCTTCTTAATATTTAAGCTTCAGATTTATTACTTTCCATAACACTCTTCCACAAACTGGAGTATACATATACATATTTATCATGCCCAACTTGGTATAAATATAAGTGATCCTAACTCCATTAAGGGCTTTTTTAAAGATATCCCCTAATTGTTGCTAGTCTTCACATGATCTATAGAAAATAGATTCAGTTGAATTTTTTCGTGAACATAGCAACAATTTATCTCAATATGCTTAGTTCGTTCATGAAAGGCACAGTTTGAGGTAATATGAATTGTAGCTTGGTTATCACACCACAATTTTGTTGGAACTACCATTTTAAAACACATTTCGGTCAAGTGTTGGGAAATCCACATCAATCCACTTGAAGCTCGTGCTATTGCTCAATACCTAGATTCAATACTGGACAACTACTCTACATTCTGTTTCTTACTTATCCATTAGACAAAATTGGCACCAATGAGGATGCAATATCTAGTAATAGATGTGTTGACCTCATTTTTGGTGAGGTCTCTTACTCTTCTTAGAGACTAGGATCTAGTCTTAGGGTTTCCTACCGACTCTCTTAGAGGAATAGCACCGGGATCGATGCCAATTAAAAATTCGAACCACTTCTCGACTCCTCTCAGTTTCATGCGACCGGTTCTAAATCCTCAACGTTTAGTTAAGTCGATTAAAACCAGTGCGACGAAGCTCGGGTCGAGTGCCTATAGGACCTGAAACCATAGGAAATCCATTGCGACCTCTGTGCGCTTGCACGACACACGAATACCACCATTCACACGTTGACGCACACAATTATCGAAATTCATGTCACCTGCACCCGTAGGAGGCTCTACGATTGATCACGAGCGATAATTTTAAACAGATTAGAATTTGACGCATTTTCGACCCAACCGCCGAAGAAGTCGTCCGGGCGACCCCGAATGGCAAAACGGACCACGCCGGCTCGTTCGGAACGTTGACTTTAGCTAGGAGGGACTCCCCCTTCGATATGATTTTGTGCACGAGCGAGAGGTGCGCAAATCAAACAAATTTAAATATCATATATATTATGGAGGGGATATATTTGTATTATATAGCCACAAGGGGGGTGCTTTTTATTTTCGCCAAAATCCCTAGCTCGCGGTTCCATTTGGTTCCGTCCCCGGATCGAGCCCTAGCCGCGCCTTCCCTCTTGCTGGTCCATTCTCTTCGCGTAACAAGGAGTTGACCTCGTCTTTCTCGGCATCCTCTGCCCGAGCTGCGGCTTCCCGAAGTATCTTTTGCTTCGTCTCGCTGAGCGGGAACCCATTCACGGTAGGTTGACTCTGTGTGTTTGTTCCCTGGTCACGAATGTGGCAATCTCCCTCCTTGCCGATAGTTCCTCCCTCTGTAGCCTTGGTTGCGGTGCGGTCTTCTTTCTGCTGGGGATGGCTTCGCTCGAGTAAGTCCCGCGAGCTCTTCTTTTCTTCTTCTGCGTATATAATAGCTGGTTGGGGGGGGGGGGTCTTGCTGTGAGGTGATGAAAATTGGGAGCTTGGGGAGACTATGCCAGATTTGCTTCTCATGCTTGTGAGCTTGGTGTTTGGGAAGTCTTGTGATTTTCTTCTGTTGTTTTGCAAAAGCTCAGGCAGGGTACTTTCTCTTCTCCTTCTATGTTCTCTCCTTTGCTCGACAGAGGCTATGTGTTGTTTTCTTTTTTGATCGATAGGGATTACATGCGTGCAAAAAGTTTAATTGTTCGACCGATACATCATGCTGAGGCTGCTCTTTAGCTGTTAAGTTTTTAATATTTCTTTGGCTTTAGTTTAAATGCTGCATATTATTGGGCCTGTTTTAAATCCTCTATGATGTTTAACTGTAAATGTAGACTTATCAGAAATGCATGGTTCAATTCTTTTGCACGTGCAAGCTTTCTTCTTGTGTTCCTACCACATCTACATTCGTGCATCGAAGTTTGAGGGCTGTTTTAGCCTTATGGGCTTGGGTTTTCTTTGCAGTATTGGTTTGACACTAAGGCTTTTGAAAATTTTATTATGTGGATTTTGTTCTAGTGTTTCTTTGTCGCCTTCTCCCCCTTTCGAAATGTTGTAGCTGATTCTTGAGGTTTCCTTTGAAGTTTTATGTTGGGGCTTTGGTTTTGATGCTACCCTGTTGCCCCTCTGTTTGAAGCGTATACAGGCGAATTCATTTGATTTTGGGGGCCTGATTTTGCTCTCTGTTCATCCCTCTGTTCTAGGGGTATACTGAATGGAAATTTTGGTTTTGTCAGATTTCATGGAATTTGATTTAGGGGCTCGGTTTTGCCGCTTGTGGCTGCCTTCCCTGTTCAAAATACTTGTGCAGCTGGAATATTTGTTTTGAGGCTTTGAAAAGGCTTATTTTAGGAGATTTAGCTTTGTTCCTTGTTGCTTCCTCTGTTCGAAACACCTGCAGATGATGATGTTTGATTTAAGGGCTCTTAGAAGCCTTATTTTGGGGCTTTGTGTTGCTCCTCCTGGCCGTGAGCCTTCCTGTTGATGGTTCTCTTGTTTGTGTTGAGGCTGCTGGCTTCCCTTTGCTGCTCCTACTCGAGAGCACCTGATTATGCTGTTTTTGTTTCTGTTTGTTTGGGGCTCAGTTGGCCCTCTTTGCTGTCCCTACCCGTGAGTCTGTTGGGTGTTTGTTTGGGGCTCAACTGACCCTCTTTGCTGTCCCTACATGTGAGTCTGTTGGGTGTTTGTTCGGGGCTCAGTTGGCCCTCTTTGTTGTCCCTGCCCGCGAGCCTTGTTGGATGTTGGCTTGGGTTTGGTCTGCTCTCTGGCTGTCCTTGCCCGTGAGCTTGTTGGTTGGTAGCTGTGGGCACATGATTTGATTATTTGTTCCCTGCTGCCCCTACTCGAGAGCATTTGGTTGATTTCCTCTTTGTGTTGGCTGGGTGAATCCTGCTGCTCCTGCCCGAGAGCACCTGTTGGGTTCCTTTGTGTTGTGTTGAGTATGAAGGTTCTTGAATCAACAGTTTTGCCCAAATTTGTGAAATGTCGTTTTCTTGCTGTTGTTCATCCTTCAACAAATATGGACATAAAAAATGGTTATATCTAGATCTTTCCAGCCAACTACAGATGGAAGTCAACAAGAACAATTCTGTAAGGCTGTGACAATAAGAAATACTCAAGTAGAATACTAGTATCGGTATCATGAATTTAAGGGAGACAGACAACATGTGAGTTCATCCCCACTTTACAACAAACGGAGCAACCGTAGAGGAAGAGAGGGAGAGGCAAAATTTGAGATAAAAATGGTAGTTATTGAATTCAGAATAATTTATTTACAAACATGATGCCTTAGGATTTTTATAGAATCCATACACAAAGGCACACAAAGTCTATTAACCAATCTACAATTATCAAAAATTAAAATTTTTTGGGCTATTTACAAACAGCAACTAGATATAGATGGCCAGATATAAAACCATTTAACAATCTCTACTTGGGTTTACACCAAACTTATCATGGAATCACATTCAACATCTCCAATTAGTAGTGAAATTTGCTTGTTGATGATCTCATGTTAGCATATATGCAAGATCATGATATGTTGAAATTTGTATGATTTTCACCAATTCTTTGATCATCGCATCTCCGATGAAATGAAATTTCACATCTGCATGTTTTGTTCTTGCATGATGAAATAATTTTTATACAAACATGCAATGCTTTGATTAACCTAGTTAATAAACTTTGTACTTGAGACATCTTTAGATTAAGTAGCCAATTTATCGAGCCCTTTATACAGAGAGCTTCCATCACAACTTTAGACAAAATTATGCATTCTGATTTAAGGCTCTGTTTGGCGCAGCTGCAGCTTCTCAGCTTTTTAGCTGCAGTTGCGCTGCCCCAGGAAGCTGCTGCGGGGAAACTGACTATCTGTTTGATGCAATTGTGTGAAACCAGCTGTCGGGCAGCTGTTTATATAAAATAGACCATTCCGCCCCTCTTCAGTAAAGCTATTTAAAACAAAATATAAAATAAATTTTATATAAATTATTTCTTAAACAATAAATTTATATTAATATATAATTAAGTAGTTTAATAATTAATTCACTATCATTTGTGACTTTGTAATTATAAATTATTTTGTAAATAAATAAATATGTATACATAGATCACCACATAATGCTTTGCATAGCAGAGTAAAAGCGTACTTTCAAGTGCAAATTTAAAGACATTGGCTACACTAAAAGAAATTTATTTAATTTAATAAATAAAATAGTAATGCAACAATCCTGAAGGGATACGTAACAAGCCTCCATGCTTGATTTGTAAAATCCCCAACACCACTAGTTTGGAGTTTCATTACAAAACTAATATTGAGCTCAAAACAGCTACTCAGACAACTGCACTTTTCTCATACCACTAAAAAACTACACATCTGCAACAATTTTATAAAAGAGATTATAGGAAGGACTACAATCCAATAAAAAAAATGAGAAGCCGGGAACAAAATGAGGGCCTGGATAAAAATCAAATCTAAAATATAAGACAAATAAAAAAGCTTTCAACCGGGCATTGCAGCAATGGTTGCCTACGAATCATTAGGCCGTCCTAAGAACCCACATCAACATTGCAAGAAAAGGGTAGATTTACAAAAAGCAATCCAACATCCCTATAGAGCGGCCATAATCTCTTTCAATGACCCTGAAACAACATAGTAATAGAAAAACCTCATCAATTTTTATCAAAACAATGGCTCATTTCATTTCAACACCAAAGAGTATATCATATAGCACATGATTATCCAATCTGCCACCATGCCATCAATATTAGACAAAAGCTCAATTAAAATTCCTGAACCAATTTTTAAAAAAACATAGCACAAAACTAATAAGAATTGTGTGTTATTTGCAATAAAAGCTGCTACCAGAAATTTAAAGCTCTCTTGCTTTAATTTAAAACTCCAAGGAATTTAAAGTCTTCAGCCCTTGAGTTCTAGCTATAGTTAACAAAGACACATAATTGATCTAATAAATAGTTTAGGTGTCCAATATGTAAATCTTACTAACTTGGGTGCTATGTATGTAAATTCCCTGAGTATTATAAGTGCTGCAAGAATAAAAACTGGAGTAGGACAACTCTAAAAAACCCTATCCATCTGAAAATTCATGTTCTGGGATATCCTAATAAATCGAATCGCAGGCATGAAGCAAAGGTGAGAGCTAACGAAGGGAGTATTCCGATCTGTCACAGTAATAAAGGCATTGTTAAAAAACTTAAAATCAAATAAAATGCAATGCCTTCCCATATCTCCGATCACCGAGACACGCTCGTTCTCCACTTACAAAAAATTAAATAAAAAAACAATCGTACCAAAGCAGACAAGAGAGAAGAGATGGAAAGAGAAGCATCAAAGAGATGGAGACGACGAGTACCTGATCCCAGGGAAGACTGTTGGATGTGGCCAGAAGGGCACCGCCGTTGGGAGCAGACGGGTGAAGAGGAAAATAAAAGGAGGAGGCGAGAGCGAGCAGTTAGACGATTGCGTGTGACATAAATAGGCGTAGGCAGAGGTATCTGAAATTGAAGAAAGCGAGAAGAGGAACGAACAGGAGATAAGAAGAACGAACGAATGTCAGAGAAGGAGGGTGAAGGAGAAGAGCTTGCTTTCGCGTAACAACCCGAACGATCCAACTTCCGATCTAAGGGGGCAACCGGTAAAAATAGGATAGCCGAACGCGGGCTGCGGGGTTGATCCCGCGGCCAGCTTTTTGCAAAATTCTCCGATGCGGTCACCACGAAGCTCCTCTCCCGCGCCCCCAAATAGTAGATTTCGGAGGTAGGCTGTCGCGAAGCTCTCGGGCCGCTCCACCAAACAGAGCCTTAGGGTGTCTAATCGGGTTCACTGGTTAGGTTTGGATCTAACCTGAAATCAAATCGATCCTAACTTGATTTGAATATTAACAAGCCAAAAAGTTTAATCCAAACACAACCCGTATTGAACCTGACCAACTTGAGCACATTCCGAATAACATGCTTAACATAGGCATAACAACTATTAGGGTTACTTTTCGGTGAAATTCATGTCAACTTCGGGTTGATTGGTCAAATTTGAGTTGGCGAGTTAACCTAAACCAATGCAGAAGTTATAGATGGGTTGGGATTCGTAAACTTAAAAATTAATCGGCCAATTCTGACCCGAATTTTTTGAGTCAGGTTTTGGCTGGTTTGGCATGTCAGTTCAATTTTTGATACCACTAATTATGATTCCATGTTATATAAAATCATCAAAGGTTATAAAGAAGAGTTTCGATTGTTTGAGTTGCCAAAGCCTTAAAATACTAACCTACTCTTTGACATTTTGGTGGCAACATTTGCAGCAAATTCACAATCTACATATGCTGGCTATCATCTTATATAGAATTGCTCATGTGTCTCTTAAGACAAATTCATGTGTTTTATTGAAATACCTTAGAATCTATTCCATTTGGATCAGCCATATACATGCTACTGCTTTTAGTTAGTTGCAAACCATCACTTACACAAAGCTCCTAATTCATGCGGGAATGTACTCGCAGCATGTACATCCTCATCATCATTTGATGTCATCTTTGCTTAGCTTGATACATTGAGACAAAATTGTCCGAACAAGTTTTTAACCACCTGTTGACCTCATTTTTGTGAGGTCTTGTCTTCTCCTCCTTAGATACTAGATTCTAGCTCTAGAAATTCCTATGGATCATCTTAGAAAACTAGAATTGAGACTCACCTTTCTAGAAATTCCAGCCAATTCCTATTTTCCTT
>NEWO01000014.1:1509542-1530539 GCA_003013225.1 Phalaenopsis aphrodite
GACTCGTTCTGTCTCACTTATTTTAAAAATTAAAATGTTACTTCTTTAAAAAAGTTGTATTTATATTTAAATTATTTTCAAAATCACAAAATCATCACCTTTTCAAACTACGAAAACGAAGCTGAACGATAAAACGACCGACACCACCCTGCTTTTCAAACCTATCTGGCACTCTTTTTAAGTTAGAAGTTTGGGATAGAAATAGTTCTTTAGAAAAATCGTTTCCTTTTTTCCATTTTACGAATATTCTTTGTAAGACCTAGATCTTTCACATCAAACTTGGCTTAAATTATTCTTATCAATGTTTGCTTGAATTATGTGTTTTAATTCTTAATATTTCCCAACATGCTTTAACTATTAATAAGCTTGTTATCAGCATACAAATGCAGATAAAGCATTTTAAAGCTCCATGATTCCCATCATAAACTCTAGAATCATATCATTTATTTTAGAACTAATCTTTATGTTTAATCTTCAAACTTTATGCATCACATTTTTTAATTATTGTTTGAGCCCATACGATAATCTTTTAAGAAGATGTGCTTGATTTTTAGTCCCACTTCGATGAAACCATAAGGTTGCTTCATGTATATTGCTTTTTGCAACTCTTCCGGAAGAAATTCATCTTCAAATCCATTTATTCAAGTCCGCTTGTTGAACTGAGTAACCATGCCCAGCAAGATCCTGATTGATGTTCGCCTTACAACTATAGAGGATACATCGCAGATCAAATTTTTTTTGTGAGAAGCCTTTTTTTGATTAGTCTTGCTTTTAATCTGACTTTTTCATATTTAGTAAAACCTACATTCTTTTTGAACTATCCATTGCAACTTACCTTTTCAAGAATGGTTTGTTAAACCTCGCTACTAACTCATTTTTTGTTGCGTGATCATTTTCATTATGTAATGCCTTAATATCATTGATCTTTGCGGAATTGAAGCAGGGCTTCCCCCTTTCCGCTACGGATGCGGGCATTCTCTTCTTGCTGCGGGTGAACCGACCAACATTTCTGGACAGGGGCCGATTGGACCGGTCCCTGCTCCAGCTCATTAGAGCAGGATTTATCCCCTGATCCTGTGACTTTCTATTCAAGGAATTGCCGCTCCCGATCCCTGCTTCCCTCTTCTGCCTATGCGAGCCTTGCCATAGGGGAACTCCTTCCTATTTTGCTTCCCTTACCTTCATAATTCTTTCCTCCTCCAAGTATTGCCTCTTTTGTCGACTAACTTCAATTATAAATGTATATTTGCTTTCCTAGGTTTGGGAGTTTTTGCAGTGTGTTGATTTCAGATTCTTGTGTGGAATCTTTTTCCTCTTTGGGGGGTGTATCCGAAGAGGTGGCAGTGCTTCGACTATATTCTATTCCAAGGTGGTGTGTATCCTCTTCCCTTTTGGCTATCCAGCCCTCCTACTTCCCCATAGCAGATGGCTTCCAACACCTTCCAGCCACTCCATCTCCTGCATCTACCTTGCTGTCCAACACCTTCTAGCCACCCCTCCGCCTATCGTCGGTCACCTACAAACCTCCATACTTGCTGTCTCTACAAAATTCTGCACTTCTCCGTCCTGCAATCAACATTCCTTGGCTGCCACCACGATTGCCAACTATCCCAATCCACCAAGCCGATCTCCACTGCCATTGGAATATACCTCAGAGGAGTTGCTTTGTCGTGTATGTCTGTGCTGTTATTTTCTGTCGTGTCGTGCTGTAAACCTATTTCCCCATTGACATAAATGTGCTTTTATGTTTCTGTTTTCCCTATGAGTTCCAGTTTCATCTGGTATTAGAACTAGCCCAACCCGAGTCCTATTCTAGGATTCTCTAGCATTCGCCATGAACTAAAACTTTGTTTCCTACCACAAAAAATCCTTTCCACATCCTAAACCCTAAACCCACCAAAAATTTTCTTTCTTATTCCTTAATCTCCAGCCATGCCACCATTGAGATACATATGCGAGCCTTCACGAGAGGAGATACGACGAGAAGTCAACCGACTTCAACGGTGGATTACGTGCATAGAAGATGAAATCCAATGGGAGACTACCTTCGACTGTGATCCAAAATGTTGAAGGGGGGAGCGAGAAGATATAAAGATGAAGCAGAAAACACAGCGTCAGTTCCGACCAACTTACAACCGCCAAAGATTGTAGATTTTAGCGTTTGAAAGGGAGAGACCGCCGAATAACCAACCGACCTCCTTGCTACTATCCAGTGAAACCAATTCCCAAGTCTGTCACACTCAGAAAATGTTGCAAGTGCCACATATTTGGACATGTTTAAACATAATGCACAACTAGTGGAGTGGTCAACTTCACCGAACAAGACGTTATCGAGAATTGGGTAAAGATACCGTAGACACTGAAGAGCAGTTCGAACGAGAATTTTCTTCCGATGAGGTCTTCCATTGTGGAACTCCCTTGTTCGTGAATGCATCCAATGCCTTTCCTTCATATGGTTAGAAGGAACATGCGACTTTTGACGAAATTGTTGTTCATGCTCTCCTAGAAGACAGAGAAATTTTTGTTGAGACATATAAAGATCACGTAGACAAGAAGATGTTAGAACTTAAAATTACAGTGGATGGTCTCAGTAATGACCAACTGATAGTACCACAGGCGGCTACACTTCCAGTCCTCACCCGCAGTGTTTCATATGAAGTGACAAAAGGTAGTATGAAGCTAATGCAGTTGTCAGTGAGATCCGGGAACGACCGACAAGAACCAAAATGAGATCGAAGCTCTTCAATCCCGAGAAATTGAAGCGGGGTTTCCACCTCGCTACATACGCGAACGCCCTCTTCTTGTTGCGGGTGAACCGACCAGCATTTCGGCTTGGTGGACCGGCCTGGACAAGGGCCGGTTGGAGCGACCCAGGCTGGCTGGATCGACCCCTGCTCCCACTCATTAGAGCGGGATTTATCTCCTGATCTCGGGACTTCTTCGAGGAATTGTCGCTCCTGCCCCCTGCTTCCCTCTCCTGCCTATTCGAGCCTTGCAACAGGGCAACTCCTTCCTATTTTGCATCCCTTACCTTTATATTTCTTTCCTCCTCCAAGTCCTGCCTCTTTTATCTACTAACTTCAATTATAAATGCGTGTTTGCTTGCCTAGGTTAGGGGGTTTTTTCTGTGTGTTTATTTTAGATTCCTGTGTGGAGTGCTTTTCTCTTTTGAAAGCTGTATCTGAGGAGGTGGTGATGCCCCGGTTGTATTCTATTCCAAGGCGGTGCGTATCTTACTTCCTTTTGACAATCCAACCCTCCTACTTCTTCCCAATAGCCGCCATTCACTCCTAATTCCCTTCCCCCGCCTCTGCCGCTCCATCTCTTTCATTTACCTTGCTGTCTAGCACTTTCCAGCCACCCCTCTGCTTGCCGTCGGTCACGTACAACCCTCCATACTTACTGTCTCTACAGTTAGCATTCCTTGGCTGCCACCACCATTGTCAAGCATCCCAATCCACCAGCCGACTTCCACTGCCCTTGGAATATACCTTAGAGGTGCTACTTGTGTCGTGTTGTAAATCTTTTTCCCTATTAATAAAAGTATGTTTCTATGTTTCTACTGTTTTTCCTAAGAGTTTCAGTACCAAAAACTTTGTGAATTCATCAACACAAAATTCATGCTATTTTTTATCAACACTTGTGATTCTCGGCCATATATTTGAAAGCACCAATATCTATAATCCATGGATCGCTTCGTTTGAGTTGGTGTTTAAATTCAAGCGGTAATTTACTTTTTTGAGCAATAGAGATTGAAATAACTTTTATTTTTTCCAGTTGTTTATTGGGAATGAGACTGATGCCACTCAGCTTGCTATCCTTGATCGTGGCTTGAAATTCTTTACTTTATTCATTTTCAAGTTGCTAGCCTCTCATGAATTTTACATCTTTTTTTAAAGTTTGATGTGATTTCTGACAATGATTACACTATATGCGATAAATTTTTTGATTTCTACATAAGTTTTGTGATTCAATATCTTTTTTCTTTGTCTAAAGGACAAATTTTTGGGAGTGCATTTTAAAGATTTTTTCCTTGGCTTCCAAGCATCCTCAAAACTTCTCATAGGTTAGGAAAATATTTCATTCCTATTAAATGTGTTCTTACCTACAATTCGTTATTCAACCCAAGAAGGAAATAAAAAACACATTCTTTATTGAGCATTTGGGTATATTTAAGACTATGTTCAGGACAAGTCGAATTGATTTCATAAAGTATATCCATTTTTTGCTAAAATTTAGTAAAGTGTTAAAGCCGTAAGGGGAAGTCATGGTAGTTTGGTGTGTATTTTTTATGGGAGATTGAATTTCAGAGCACTGTGCTATGTTTTTGAATTGGAATACATGTCCTGTACAATATCCCATATCTTCTTTGCATGTTTATAGAAGAGGCAGTGCAGGCCATTGATAGTCCAGTGCATTAATCAACCATCCCATCACCATGGAATTCTTGACCTCTCAAATCTTGCAGCCAATTTGATCATTCGTTGGTTATTTTTTAACTCCTATAATTTAGTATATTTGTACCTTTTCTCAGATCACCAATTCTGAACGGGAGCGATCCCTAATGGTGGTCCCATCGAGTTATTGTTACTATTTAAAGGGAATGATGATCACTAAGTTCGTTTTGAGCATTTGAAAGGGAAGGGATAAGATTTGTGGGGCTGGTGCCGGGGGAGGGATACCTGAAATTTTGGTAACTCACAATATAAAAGCAATAATATCAAACAAAATAAGAAAAATCATCATTTAATCACCATAAATTATGGATTTTCCTTTGATCTGCAACAATTGTAATCAGGGTTTAAAACCAAATACGGTACATCAATGAGAAAGCTAAATGCTCAAGAAGTTATATCAGATGACTTATTTTTGTTTACCTCAAATAAAGTGAGATAACAAGAAGTATCATGCATTCAACACTTTTGGGCTCATGTGTTAGCTATTGGCTCTGGAATTAGCTATTCTACTGTCTCTATGTTTTAAGTATTTTTATGAGAATGATGATCAACTTCATGCTTGTGCTTAACCATTGTATTTATTTTATCTCGGTGGTTATCATTTTCTCTTCTTATTTTTCTATTTTTGTTTTATTTCAATGTTGAACAGTTATACGCGGTAACATCATCGTTTGGAAAACAAGTGCTATTCTCTCTTGAACGTGCAGCTGCTCCCTATTTTGGTATAAAGGTTGGATATAGAAAAACATTTAGTTGTTGATTCCTTAAAAACTGAGAATAGTGTATAGATTTTAGTAGTCTTAGCATCTTTCTTGAATAAATTGCTTGTTTATTTGATTTTTTTAAGTTTAATAGTTACAAATTGTCAGGTTTTGAAAGATATTATTTTTTTAATTTTGGCTAAATCATTACATCTTATTAGCTACAAATATTTATTGGATTATTTTCATAAGATTTAGATGGTTGAAGAAGATAGATGTTATGGATTTATATAGAATAAATGCAGATGCATCTTTACATAACTGTCACATCTTTAAACATCTCTAGATATTTATGATGGGCTCAAATATATAGTTAAATTAAATTGTTTCATTGACACTGCAAAGCAGCAGTTCTATTTACTGTTTATAGATACAAAAAGTATTGTGACTTTAATTGGTCTCTGTAAAATTGGTGGCGCAAATTCTATGATCAAGAAATTATTGCATGTTTAAATTTCAATGTTCACAGAACTAAATCATTAATTTGAATTGAAGCTTGTGGCGAAACTCCTTGGCCATATTTAAGATAAACATTATTCGTCAGAAAGATATAGGAGGAAATGGCAGATGATGCTTGACACCGTAAATAGCTCGAGACAGTTAACAAATGAAACCTTTATTCAACAAACATTAGACGCCAAAGAAGAAACATATAGATAAGACTATACGAGGGAAAAACAGTGTAATACAAGAGGGAAAAACTATAAGAATCTGAGATTAGATACACCAAAAAACAATCCTATCTGTTTTTCTTGGGGTTTGATTCAGTGTTACTCCATATAAATCTTGTTCTGAACACACTTTTACAGTAAAAATAGATGATCACCAGTACACTAGAATGAGAAACGTGATACGCCTCGGCACCAAAATCAGAGAACAAACTACGACGAAATCGCAATAGATAGATGGAAACAAACACACTAAGGGCCGCTCTTACAAAAATCAAAGGAAAACAAGCAAGATACAAGGCTGATCTACTATTCGAGAGGTTGATCGTCTCTCTCACACCCTAGACGTCACTAGGAACACCATAAGAAGAAAGAAAGACCGCAACCAAACAAAAACATGCATAAAAAAACAACCCTATGTTAACTCTTGATACTTCACATCTCACTTAACAACGAGTATCAAGATTGCAAAAAAAGCCAAAAACTATTAAAATTAATATTAATATAATAATTATATTGCCCTTAACATTTAGATTGTGTTTGTCCTGTGCTACACTGGTCTCCAGTGATTGCATCAATTCACGATCACCGTTGGAAGTGGAATTCGCTGGTCTGTCTGTCAACTAAAAGAAGCCACACTGCTCTGCGATGATGTGCGGGTAGCTGTAGAACTGTCTCCTATAACTATGTGCCCGACGTGATGTCTGTAGAGAAGACTGTAGTCCGCAGTGGCAGAGCACTCGTCGGGAGATCCCTGAAATCATGGAGCTCATCTTTCTTGAATGATTAAAAAGACAATTCATTAGTCATAACCTAAACCGATGCGCCGAAAATAAGAGATGAACTTGGTTGCCTTCTATAGTTATAATCTCGGGTTGTACTCTCCTTGAAATTCTTGATTATGTTTTGTCACTCTTCATTGTTGAAATATGTCGTGGGCCTATTTCCCAGATCAATTTCATTGAGGCAAATATCACAAAAGATTATCTTTGTTACTTTATCACACAGTGCGAGTGTTGCAGCCTCTTTGGTCTTCGCCATTTTACTGCTATGATAGCCAAAAAACATACAGACATGAGTAAGAGCATTCAAAAAGAAAACAACGCTACCTTTCTCTGCCTCATTTCAATCCGACTGTCACAGTGTGTGTGTGTGTGAGAGAAATATACTTCTCTTATCATCACATTTCCCCAGGTGATATCACGAGTAAATTTCAGTGGCTTTGAATGGAATTAATTGTCTCATTCTTTCCTCTTCTATGCCTTATTTCACAGTGTGTGTGAGAGAGAAAAAAATATAATCCTCTTCTCGTCAGAATGCCACAGGTGGCATCACTAATAAAATTTTAGTGGATTCGAATCACATTATACATCTTTGCTACTAGCTATGAGACCACTAGTAAATTTCATTGGCTGAGAGTGGAAATATATATATTTGCAACATTGCTCACATAATTGTCTCATTCTTTCTTCTTTTATAACTCATTTCACAATATGTGGGTGAGAGAGAAATATACTTCTCTTCTCATCAGAATGCCACAGGTGGCACTACTAGTAAAATTCAGTGGCTGAGAATGAAAATATACATATTTGCTACTAGCTGTGAGACAAAAAAAAGAAGAAAAACAATGTTCACATCACTGCCTCATTTCTTCTACTTTTCTACCCCATTTCACAGTATGTGTATGTGAATAATATACTTTATTTTCATCAGATTGCCACAGGTAGCATCACTAGTAAATTTCAGTGGCATTGAATGGTATTATGCATATTTGCTACTAGCTGTGAGACTACTAGTAAATTTCAATAGCTGGGAATGAAAGTATACATATTTGCAACTAGCTTTGATACAAAAAAAAAAAGAGAACCATTGCTCATATAACTATTTCATTTTTTCTTCTTCTATGACTCATTTCACAGTGTGTGTGAAAAATATATTTCCCTTCTCATCAGAATGCCACAAGTGGTACCACTAGTAAATTTCAGTGACATGGAATTGTATTATGCATATTTGCTACCAGCGTGAGTCAAAAAAAAGAAAAATATGGTCACATCAGTGTCTCATTTTTTCAACTTTTCTGCCTCATTTTATAGCGTGTGTGTTGAAAAAATATAATTCTCTTCTCATCAGGATCCTACAGATGGTACCACTAGTAAAATTTCAGTAGATTCGAATCATATTATACATCTTTACTTCTAGCTATGAGTCCACTAGTAAATTTCATAACGATCTCATTTTTTTTTCTTCTATGACTCATTTCACACTATGTGTGTGTAAGAAATATACTTCTTTTCACATCAGAATGTCACAGACGTTACCACTAGTAAATTTCAGTGGCATGGAATGGTATTATGCATATTTTTTACGAGCTGTGAGACAAAAAAAAATATGGCCCACATTACTATCTCATTCTTTATACTTCTCAGTCTCATTTCACATTGTGTGTGTGTCTGAAATATACTTCTCTTATTATCAGAATTCCCTAGGTGATACCACTAATAAATTTCATTGGTTTTGAATTAAATTAGACATATTTGTAATTATCTGTGATGTTAACAAAAAAAAAAAAGAAAAACAAACATGACACATTACAGCCCCATTCTTTATACTTCTTTGCCTCATTTCACAGTGTGTGTGTGAGAGTAATATACTTTTATTTTCATCAGATTTCAATGGATGAGAATGAAAGTATACATATATGCAACTAACTGTGATGCAAAAAAAAAAAGAAACAATGCTTACATCACTGTCTCATTCTTTCTACTTCTCTACCTCATTTCACAATACGTGTGTGTGTGAAATATACTTCTATTATCATCATAATACCCCAGGTGATACCACTAGTAAATTTCATTGGCTTTGAATGAAATTAGACATATTTACAACTACCTGTGAGGTTAAAAAAAAAAATCTCACATTACTGTCTCATCCTTTCTGCTTCTTTGCCTCATTTCACAGTGTGTGTGTGTGTGGGAGTAATATACATTATTTTCATTAGATTGCCACATGTAGTATCACTTGTAAATTTCAGTAGCATGAAATGACATTATGCATATTTGTACTAGGTATGAAACCAAACAAAAAAACGAAAAAGATGTCTCACATCACTATCTTATTCCCTCTACTTCTTTGTCTCATTTCATAGTGTGTGTGTGATAAAAATACTTCTCTCATCACTAGAATGCCCTAATTGATATCATTAGCAAATTTCAATGGCATGTACATATTTGCTACTAGCAGTGAGACAAAAAAAAAGAAAAAAAAGAAAACTAGGGAAAGTTCCACCACACCAAAAACATCACCATATAGAAGCACCAAACTAAAAAAATACATCCGAATCTACACAGTGTAGAGCAACGAGAAATGAAAATGTCTAAAAAAATATAGGGAGAGGGGATACCGCAGCAATGTGGACTCCGATACGTCGGTTAAGGCAGAGAAAGAAGAAGCTCCGTGGGAAATAGAAAGAGCAGAAAATAGGGGGAGTCGCAAGAGGGATATGCACGTAAAAATCTTTAGAATAAACTCAGCCGTGGAGTCGATCCCGCGACCCTATTTTTGCTGAGCGGCGACAGTGTTGCGATTGGAAAACCGCCCCAAACAATGAAATGTGGCAGCCCGTTGCCGCGGCGCGCTAAAACAACCAAGCCAAAAGAGGCCTGAAGCTTTTGGGGGAGTGTGTCCCTCATGTGACCGTGGATGAGGCCTCTCAGTTCTCTGCTATCTTCTTCGTCTGCGTGTTAAATTAACTTCACACGCTTGAAACTGATCGAGGGACCTCGATTTTTCCTTCCTCCCTTGCATTGGAAGCGGATGCACCTTCGTATAGGTGGTCGAGCTCCCCTACAAGCTGCATGATCTCCTCCTCCTCATTCTTTTACTCGGTTAGTGCACGGAAAACATTTGGAGTTTACGGGGCTCTCGACTTTGGTTATGGCACAGGATCCTTTGGCTGCCCTGTTCACGTTGTTGTCGGCTTCACACAACAAGACGATTAACAGTTTTCTCTCCCCCTTCTCCTCCTTTCTCTTCCCTATCTTCCTCTTTCTTTTTTTGCTTCAACTATGATTAGGGCACGATCATTTCTCGCTCTCACTTTCTCTTGTTCTCTCTGTCGCACGTGGAGTGAAGGGATGAGATGAGATAATTCCTCTAGAAAGTTTTCAAGGGCAGTGGGAAGCAAATGTCGTTAACAGGTAATATCATTTTTTTTATTCAGTTATTTAAAAGCTTAAAAAGTTTATTATTACACTTAAATGAAATTAAAAAATCTTCATTAAAAGAACTTTTCATTTTTTTTTATTGCAAGGAAATGTTTTTATAATTGCTTAGATTTTTTTTTATTCAGGGAACTTATTTATCTTAAGAATGGATGCCCCCTAATTCTTATGGTCATTAGCACAGCAGTCTATAGAGCCAGCATACTACTTCTCAAAATCGTGTTCATTGTGTCAATATAGTGTTCAGGCTTCTTATCTCAAGCAAAGCTGATCTCTATCAAAGATAATAAAGGAGGAGATTACCAACGCAGATAATAAAAGTTGCTGCTAGCGGATTTCTGAGCTTACCCATTCCTTTTGTGTGGAATGAATGAACCTTTGTGTGATTTGATCCGTCAATTAAATAGCCCAGTTGATTTTTTGCTGAGCTTGAGCATTAGATTTTTGTCGTCGTTGTGACCGCGCCTTGTTTTTAGATATTCTTCTTCTGTTTTTAGTGCATTTTGATATTTTAAAAGACATAAATTATATGGAGAAGTGATTACTAAGCTTAAATTGACAACCACTGACCATGCAGACTACATATCTAGCAGCAGTTTATATGAGCTGGTGTATATATTCTATTTTACTTACCTGAAGCTCTCGTTCGCTTGGTTCCTTTTTTTTTCCTTAAAAAACATTATCATGGAGAATTGTCTATTGATTACAAGTCCAATGCTTTGCAAGTTTGAGTTTGATTGATTGAAATTTGAAGCTATAAGTGATCTACTTTATACATTTGAATCACCATCTTACTGTCAAGTTGCTTTGCCCGAGCATTTCTTTAAAAATAATTCATTTATAGGAATTTAAACAGGTCTTCTTTCTTAAACTTCAGCTTTATATATCATATTTTCTTGGTGAGTTTTTAATGTGCCTGATTCTTCTTTGTAATGCCAAAAATGGAGATTCTTCTGTCTTCTTACATACCCGTATTGCAGGTTTATGGGGTTCATATGAATGGCTATGTGGTGAAGAGTGGGCAGAAATTTCTTTGGGTAGGGAAGAGAAGTGATCTCAAGCCAACCTATCCTGGAATGCTTGATCACCTCGTTGCTGGAGGCCTGGTAGGTAATATTTATCTCTCAAAACAGTTCGTCTCAATGGTTTACGTTGCATTTCTTAGATAGAGATTCAAACTGCATTCCTTAAAAGTAATTAATAAAGAAGGGATAATATTTGCAGCACAATTTGTGTGGTCGGCTAATGATGATGATATTACTATTTGAATTGGACACAACTTAGCTTTATTATCTTGCTTCCTTGTGATAATCTAAAGGTCTTTAGATGCACGTAAAATATTTTGTGAAATTTTTATATAAAATAATTGTTATTTTAGGTTCAAAATGCTCAAGAAATTATTGGTTCAAGGCTTTATATCAGTGTTGTGTTCCTTTGTTGAATATTGTGATCTTGGACTTGCTGTGAAACTAGCGAACTTCTTAACTTTCTTTGAGAACCGTAGTGCGTTTTTTTCAGTTATAGCTTGTTTACTTATGGAAAGTTATTGTTTTAATGATATTGAGTGCTAAACAATGCGCTTCTATTCTCTGTCTTTTCTGTGCTTAAGTGCTAACCCATACATTTTGGTTCTCTCCCGTGCAATCAAATGGAAAGAAATTTGCTATTTTTCTTGCCTTCTGTGCAATATTTTGTTTTTTGAATTCTTTTTCGCTCAGGACAAGTATTCTGGAATTGGCTCAAGATTGTAACATAATTTATGGAGTTTCTTTATTCTCTACCATCTCAAGATCTACACTTCAATAATGCTCAACTTTTTTCACTATACCGATATGTTGAATTTTTTATCACTGCGTTTCTTATGGCCTTCCAAGAGTCCTCATGACAAATTCTATTACACTGGATTGTGATGTGGTGTGCACTAATATTGGCTGATTTTACTTGGTACGAGTAAATTTTTTTTTGGGAATCTACATACATACCACACAATTCTTATATATTTGTGTACTTATACTTTTACATGCATACCACTCATCTCTTTAACATCACGTCAATAATACCACTATTCTTAACTTTTTAATGGTGAATTACACCTTTTCATGCAAAGGTTTTTAACATCAAAGTGTTATAAAATTAAATATCAAACTTGAGGCATTATATATGTAAATCAATAAGAATTATGTGGTATGTATGTAAATTTCCCCTTTTTTTTCCTTTTACTTGAAGTTAAGTGGCTGCTATTTCATTTTCAGATTTCTGATAGCAGAATTTTTAGTATAATGGCTAAAAGGGTTCTGTTTGCAATTAGATTTGGAACATTACATTTATATACATTCAAATGCTCGACAAACTTGAATGGGTAACGCCATGCTGAGTAATTATTGTTGACTGTAGGGAAAAAAATGTGGGAAATTAAAATAAATTAAAACTACACCTGCTTCCGCTCCCGCCTCAAGAGGTGATAACTGCTTTCAGTTATCATTGTGTCCTACTTGAGCCATGAACGCCACGTATAAGGCAGGCTCTCTGTGTTTCATCTCTTCAAACCGCACGCAAGTGATAAGATTCCCCCCTTATATTCGAGCAGAAGCCCCCATCTCTCTCTCTCGTTCCCTCGTTTTCTGGTAGAAACACTTCCCCCTTGCCTCCTTCCTCCAGGCCGCAACCATCTTCTCCTGTTTGGGCGATACAATTACGGATAGGGCTAGTGGGAAAGCAAAGATGGGATTGCAACCTACAAAGACCTCCAAAAATTTTATCTTTCTCCTCCCGCTACAATTCAATTTGAAACTACGCTCATTGCTTCACCTCTCTCTCTGTCTTCGTGTGTACCAAAGCCGCAGCAGTTTCTTTCCTTGTCATCCCACAAACTTTTGCTCTCATGTTCCTCCCTGCATTTCTTCGATTGTCTTTCTTCCTCTCTTTGCCTCTCACTGCCCTCTCCTGCCTTCCCAATATATTCTGGACTAGAGTTAGTTGGGATGCCAACATTGGGATCATTGCGAACAAGACCTTCGAAGATTGAGACGCATGAGCCTCATCTCCACTGTGCCGCACAAGACACCATTCACTTCTCTCTCTATCTTCCATTCTCTCTAACCAAGAGAAGAAAAGAGATGAAAAATATTTTACTGTAGTTTTTCATCTTGTTATCGTCAATCGCCGCTTCACTCTAAAAAGTATAAATAGTAGGGAAATTTCAAAGAATTCTTTTGAGTAAACTTAAGTACATGTCTAGGGAATTAAGCACTGTTCATGGAAAAAATGTGTATTCGATTGGATAAATTTTTATAAAAAACAGGGAAATTCAAATGCTCGTTCTGAGAAACCTAAGTACTTGTCAAGAAATTAAGTACCGTTAAAAAAAGAGAGTCAAATATATATTCAGGAATATGTATGCTTGTGTTTTGGCTTTTTGCAGATTAATTAAAGGTCCAATGCGTCTTTTAAGATGGTGGGTTAAAATATTATCGTCTCTGGGCCGTAGTGTATCATGACACCGACGAGCACTTCTTTGAAAAATATTGGGTAGGCTGGTACTTTCTTCAATGCTATTTAATGGTGTAGACGTCGGAAGGTTGGTAAAATTTTGGGTGATTTTAACTTGCAAATGACTTAAAGTTAAAATTAACGACGCAGTGTATCATGACTTAAAGCTACCTCTCATCTGCTTTCTAAAAATCTCACCTAGAATATCAAATAAAAAGCTCTCAAAATTAACGAGAGTCAAGGGAGCAAATTTTGGAGCCCACAATTATGCCAATGGTCAAACCGTCTGAACATAAATGTACCCAGCGTGGTACATGCATTTTAATTTGTTTGAACAATTTTAAATTATTTGAAGCTCATAGCTGTTCGGCTAGAGATGATTAAGAGTAATGCAGTACCCCAGAATTCTTAAAATTATACTGTTATCTTTCACTTATTAAGGCTTATTTGTGCTATTGAAGAAATAAGATTTCCTGTATTTTTCTAATTCTAATCAGTTGAGTTCTTTCATTGTTTGTTATTCATTACATCTAAATTTTCTAAAGAATCTGTTTTTTTTCCAAATGAACTTTTGGTATGTTAGTAACGCTATAACCACGCTCTAATAATTTTTGAATTTAGCCTTTTGGGATCAGTTGTAAAGAAAATCTTGTGAAAGAATGTGAGGAGGAAGCTGGCATTCCGAGGTTTATCTCTGAAAAGTAAGTCTGCCATCTACACGTATTTCAGTGCTTATGTTACAGCTTTTGTATGTTTTCTTACATGATTAAACATGTAATGCAATTAAAAAAAAACTGTAAACTTGTAATTGGAACCGGGTAGGGTTGGTTCAGCTAAACAAATGCTAGAGGTTCGTAATAATAGGAATGGAGATGAAAGAAAAGGTGGGTCGTAGCAACAAAGATGAAGATGAAGGGAGGAGTCGACCAGAAAGAAGAAGCGAGTGGGGGATTTAGTTCATAATTATAAGAGGATGTGAAAGTTGCAGTAAAGGCAAACCCGATCGTGAAAGAAAAGCTACGGATAGGGAGTACTGTCGGTCAACTTTTTGAAAATTTGAAAATTGAAAATATAAAATAANCAGTAAAGGCAAACCCGATCGTGAAAGAAAAGCTACGGATAGGGAGTACTGTCGGTCAACTTTTTGAAAATTTGAAAATTGAAAATATAAAATAAATTTGAAATTTAATTTAATATAAAAAGTATATAGTTTGGGTTTCGTTTTGAAAGTAGTGTGCTTTAATTTTTTTGAAAAAAATGAGACCAAATTGATCTTTTTCTTTCAATAGTTTGCATAATCGTGCCCGATACCGCGAATATTGCACTTTCCCTTATCCCGACGATAGACCCAATCTTGCAAATTAAGAAATTTGTGACTTCCGTTTGGTTTGCGAACATTTTTATATGTGACCGACAAATTCCCTTATTTAATACAAAGATTAAATAGAGTTTATTTTACCTGGGTTCCAAGTTTCCTATAGAGACAAACCCCTATAGTTAATTACATCTCAAATGACGGGGGTCACTTGAGAAAACTCTCGATAATAATAAGATGTACTAGTCTTCAAGAATTCAAAGTTTAGGTTTTCACGATAGGATGTGGAAAAATGAATGAGAGTGGCTCAAATAGGAACAATTATTTTCAGGAGTTCAAATGAAGGAAAATGTAGGAGATGTCACAGATTCTGAGGAGAAAACCTCAGTGACTTCCCAGACTATCCTAATGTGTGGCTAAGTTTTAGAGACGATGTTATTTAGGATTTAATTCTACAAATTTTATTATTTGAGACTTATATTTGCATAATATCCGATTATGTAAATAGCCCGCAGAGATAAGAGAGTTTAAGTCGTGTCACACGACAACCTCGGAACCTAAGGCGAGTTAGAACTTACGCTGCACAACATGGTTGTACAAGGGCCTAAAGAGGGTGTGAGGATTTACGTCGTGCTTGGCGAGCTACCTCGAAGTCCTATGTGTTGTTATTTAGACTAAGGAGAAAGAGAGATTGCTGCAGAAGATCTTCTTGTTGCTCGATCCAAACTCCTTGTCGTGCTGCCCATAAAGTTGTCTCCAATTTTCTCATTGAGGTAGCAGTCCTAGAGTCTATGGCTTAAAAGGTTTTACCAGGTGTGTTTAAGTGACAAGTTTTGGTTTTGTTGTCATTGGGGGAGGTTAAAATTGATTAGAGCGATACTGGTTAGAATTCCACGGTTCTCTTGTTCCGGTACGACTATTTTCTTTTGAACTTACTTAGTCCAAAACTCATTTGAACTGGGGAGATCTAGTTAGCAACTGTGGGTTACCTCCTCTGAGGTACTCTCGTAAATTCAAAAGGACGTTTTATGTTTTTTTTTTATTTTGAAAATGTTGTTTAATTTTTTGAAAATTGTTTTGTTTTGAAAATGTTGTTGAATTTTTTAGAAATGATTTTTTGGAGAGATCTCATTGGCACAAAGTTTGATGTCGTCCATTCTAGCTAAAGTCGACGTTTCAAATGTGCTGGTGTGGTCCGTTTCGTTATCCGGGGTCGTCCGGACAAGTTTGTCGACAATTGGGCTAAAAATTTGTCAAATTTGATTTCTTTGAATTTTGGGTCGTGGTAGGTCATTTTGAAGATTGATTTCAATTTAAATGTCGGTGCAATGTGTGAATTGTGGTATTCGCGTTGCCGAGTCATGGAGGGTTCACCTATGGTCGTCTGATCCTGTAGGAACTCATTTTCGGGCCTTCTACATGTTAGTCCTTAACCCTTGAAACTAGAAGTTGAGTGTTGGAACCACTCATGCGGGTTCTTTACAAAGATGAGTCAAGAAGTGGTTTGAAGTTCTATGGGAGATGGGCTCCATTACTAGTCTGTTAGGATGGTCAACAAGGAACTCCTAGGGCTAGATTATGAGTTCTAAGAGTAGGAGACTAAGATCTCACTGAAAATGAGGTTAACAAATGGACCAACACGATCAAAAGAATTATCTAAGTACGCCACACTGAGAGCATATTGACTTAGAGTTAGGATAAAGTTGAGTTGGGGCTTTCCACTGGAGATTTCCCAACCCAAGGACAAGATCAAGCTAAAGATTTTCAAATGTTTCCGCTGGGGATGAAGGGATTCGCCATATGTTTGCGTCGTTTGATTGTTGTGAATTTAATTGATTGAGGAGATTAGTTTGAGAAAGGAAGTACGGGGCCACGAACATGGGATTTATGCTAAAATTTGGAGACAGCCACCAACACGAGATTTATACCAAAATTTAGGAAATAATATGAATGCGGAAAATTTAGGGATAAGATGTGGAAAATATGTGGAAAGAATCAGAATCCTTGCACTGATCCTGAAATTTAAATTTGAAGGAATCGGAAACCTTAACATCCATATAGGGGGACTCACGCCGATCCTCGGGAACTTAAAATTTGAAGGAATCAGAAGCTTTAACATCCGTATAGGGGGCACGCTAATCCTCGGGAAATTGAAATTTGAAGGAATCAGAAGCCCTAACATCCGTTGAAGGGGCTTCGCATCGATCATCGAGGAATTTGAAATTTGAAGGAATCAGAAGCCTTAACACCCGTATAGGGGGTCTCACACTGATCCTCGAGAATTTGAAATTTGATAGAATCGGAAGCCTTAACATCCATTGCATGGGGCCTCACACCGATCCTCGGGGAATTTGAAATTTGAAGAAATCAGAAGCCTTAACATTCGTATAGCGGGTCTCACACCGATCCTCGAGAATTTGAAATTTGAAGGAATCAGAAGCCTTAAAATCTGTATAAGGAGTCTCATACCGATCCTTGAGAATTTGAAATTTGAAGGAATCAGAAGCCTTAACATCCGTATAGGGGGGACTCATACCGATCCTCGGGAAATTGAAATTTGAAGGAATTGAAAAACTTAACATCCATATAGGGGGTCTCACACCGATCTCCGGGAATTTGAAATTTGAAGGAATTAAAACCCTTAAAATCCCTATATAAGGCCTCACACCGATCCTCAAAAAATTGAAATTTGAAGGAATCAGAAGCCTTAACATCCGTATAGAGGGCCTCACACCGATCCTCATAAATTTGAAATTTGAAGGAATCAAAAGCCTTAACATCCATTGAAGAGGTCTTATTCTACTCCACAAAAATTTGAATTTGAAGGCCACATTAGGAAGTAAAACTTTAACATTTCATTTAAGGGGGCTTTACATCCAACCTAAGAGACAAAGAAGAGTAAGAAGCCTTAACATCCATTGAAGGGGGTCTAATTCCACTTCACAAAAGTTTGAAATTTGAATGCCACATTAGGAAGGAAAACCTTAACATCCATTTAAGGGGGCTTTACATCCAACCTAAGAGGCAAATAGTAGGAAGTCTTAACATCCATTGAAGGGGGTTTTATTCCACTCCGCAAAAGTTTGAATTTTGAGGCCACATTAGGAAGAAAAACCTTAACATCTATTTAAGGGGACTTTACATCCAACCTAAGAGTCAAAGAGGAGTGGGAGGCCTTAACATCCATTGAAGGAGGTCTTATTCCCTCTGTAAAAGTTTGAATTTGATAAAATCAGAACCCTTAACATCCATCTAGGGGGGCTCACACCGATCCTCGGAGATTTGTATTCGAAATTTGTGAAAAATTTGTGGGAAGTTTGTGGAATTTTTATGGAACTTGTGTAATTTAGGAGAGTTGTGAAAAAAGTATGTAAGAATTTATCAGTGTAAAATTTTGTTGAGATGTCTGTGCAGAGATTTGGAGTGTTGACATTAAATTTTGTGAAAGTTTGTGGAATTTGTGAAAATTTATGCAGTGTGTAGAATGTCTGTAGAAGTTTTTGAAGTGCGGAGAAACTATATCAGCTCGAACAACCGCCAGAGACATTACATCCGAACTAGATCAAGTCAAGAAATGACAACCGTCAAGGAAATTACGTCAAATCTCAGGAAAAAGTCAATCACATTGGGAAAAAATGTCGGAGAATTAAATCAATCCCAAGAGGCGATCAAAGAAAATGTCCATGCAATAAAAGATGGGGTTCCGTAGAACCAGCCAAGCCTCATTCACACAAGCAATAAGACCCAGAGTTCCTGTGGGAGGAAACTTCGAGCCAAGAGAAATGACGCTGCTGATAGGTCAAGAAGGCTCAAGCTGTCCAGGTCAAAATTTGAAGTGATGTTCAAAATTTTGATTTTTATTATTTTTCTTATTTGGATTGTTGTTGTGTTTCATTTCATTTTGATGTTGAGATTTATTTGACATTGAATTTTATTTTATTGCATTTGTTTTAAGATCTGGACCCAGTTTTAGACAGGTGCACCATCCGTGTTTCTTAGAACAATTTTTTTTTTATGAAACATTGGAATGCATAGTATTTCTCGAGGTACTATTCATTTACTGGAGACGTGTAAAAATAACTCATTCTTTAAGTACCTATCATAATTATATTCTTTCAAGTACACATAAAAATATGCTACTTCTAAGGACGTCACAACTCAAAAGGCTGCAACCTTGTACCATTGTTGTAGTTGATGTCGTTGTTTCTTTATCACCGATTTGTGTAAAGATTGTCCACATTATTCTGAGGAATCGTTTTGATTTTCTTGAATTGATGTCGGGGTGGAGTCTTCTGGGCATTGAAAGGTATGGCTTCCAAGTTAAAATTTCCGTTAATTTGCTAATAACATAGCCATTACTTTAGTTCTTTCTTTCTGGACCTAAGCAGATCTCAGAATATTTACTCATGTGATTAGAATTCTTTTTATTTTCCAAAGATATTTCTGAGTCAATTAATAGCCGATCAAGAGACCCAAAATTGTTGAACTTTTTCTTGAATATAATATCAGAAGAATTTTCTTAAGAAAACAATTCAAGTCTTATTTATTAGGGGAGGATTCAGACACCAATTTTTGATTATATGCCTACCTCAAGCTTCTTTTCAGGGAGACTTTCACATAATTTATCTTTTCTCTTTGATTTGCTATCATTTTTTTTGTTGAGAATTATAATATCTGGCAGAACACATTTAAAGATTTTTTGAATGTCAAAGCTCAGACACCAATTTTTTTATTTATTTTGCGCCCATCTCAATATATATTTTTCAGGGCGATTTTCACATAATTCTTTTTTTGTATCATTTTCTTTTACTCATTTTGTTTTCTGAGAATTATTATATCTGGTAGGATATATATTTTTTAAATATTTTGAATGTCCAATCTCCCTTAATTAGTACTTCCCAAAATGTCCCTTAATATGAATTCTGAGATATTATAGTCCAATCAAAGTCAGGAACCAGTCACTTGACCGAAGATTAAANGAAGAATTTTCTTAAGAAAACATTTCAAGCCTTATTTATTAGGGGAGGATTCAGACACCAATTTTTGATTATATGCCTACCTCAAGCTTATTTTCAGGGAGACTTTCACATAATTTATCTTTTCTCTTTGATTTGCTATCATTTTTTTTGTTGAGAATTATAATATTTGGCAGAGCACATTTAAAGATTTTTTGAATGTCAAAGCTCAGACACCAATTTTTTTATTTATTTTGCGCCCATCTCAATATATATTTTTTCAGGGCGATATTCACATAATTCTTTTTTTGTATCATTTTCTTTTACTCATTTTGTTTTCTGAGAATTACTATATCTGGTAGGATATATATATTTTAAATATTTTGAATGTCCAATCTCTCTTAATTAGTACTTCCCAAAATGTCCCTTAATATGAATTCTGAGATATTATAGTCCAATCAAAGTCAGGAACCAGTCACTTGACCGAAGATTAAAAAACTCGTGATATTCTTAGTCGATTACTCGTATTTTTATCACACTGCTTTATTCTGAAATTCCAAGTCCAAAGTCTTTAAAGTGAAAGACCCAGTTATTAGGACATTAATTTAATTTTCCTCTGAAATCATAGCTTCTATCACAATACTGGAATTTTTATTTTGGATTGCTTCTTTTTCGATTGTCCTGTTGATGAACTTTGAATGTTTTTTTAACCGTGCCTTTCAAACATTGAACAGTTCTGAGAAACAACAAGATCTTTCTTTATTTTATTGCGGTGGAAAGGAAGGGACAGACAAATATTAATATCACTAACATCCCTTTTGACAACAAAATTAGTACAATAATAATCAAGAGATATTCTATCATTTGTCTAATGCATTGGAGTCAAATGGAACATTAGGATCAGCCGAAATCATATTGATAGAACCTTTTTCAGGTTCTTTTCAAAAATTCTTTCGTGACTAGCTCCCATTTTTGAATTTTTCCTCAAACCAATCTTTAAAAGTGAAACAATCTTTTATGGTGTGTACGATAAACTTATGATATGGGCAGTACCTCAGATGATCTTTTTCATCAACTTCGTCTGGTTTCTTCGGTTCAGGGAGCTTGAACTCAAATTTCGTTATCAAATTCT
>NEWO01000014.1:1531735-1544335 GCA_003013225.1 Phalaenopsis aphrodite
ATCGCGGTCATCATTTCTTCTAGTTGTTTCTTTATCTGGTTGATTTGTTCATCACGTTGTTGAATGACTCTTTGCAACTCATCCGCGACGTTCTCCTCAGTGGGTAAAGGAGCATCGCGCGAGGGTAAGGTGGATCTGGCCTCAACAACGTTTTTTTTCTGCGAATTCCTCTATCACATAATCTGACGGATCGTAAGGTTCATCACCTGTATCTTTTCTTCGTTCTTTATACAACCGTGCAATGTCGGCTCGAAGCCTTTCCAATGTGGCCTCGATCGACCTTTTTTTGACAACTTTAAGGTCAATTGAAGGTTTTTGATGAGCCTCACCTCTTTTGTTGAGCACTGGTGTAGTCGTGTAGAAGTCAATTGGAAGAATTGGATCAACCGAAATCATATTGATGGAACATTTTTCAGGTTATGTCAAATACTTCTTCGGAATTATTATGTTCCTGTTTTTGAAATTCTTCTCGAGCCATTCTTTGAAGCTGATACAGTTCTCTATAGTGTGTCCGAGCAGTCTGTGGTAGGGGCAGTAGTTGGGATGGTCTTTTTTGTCGACTTCCTTCAGCCTTTTTGGCTCTCGTAATTTGAATTTGGGATTTTTAATCAAATCCCAAAACATCTTTGCTACAACTTCTTTTCTGAAAGAATATACTTTGTTCAACTGCTTGGTCGCAGATGAACCCTGTTTTCATCAATCCGGCATGACCTCTGCTGGAATGACTGTTGACCGTACTGTTGGTTGTATTGTTGGCTATGTTGTAGATCATACTGCTGCAGATATTGTTGATTGCACTGTTGCAGATGCTGGTAAATTTGTTAAGGCTGCTCGGCTTGAATCTGTACTGACTACTTGCATTTATCCACCGTTACTCTCTTAGATTTCTCTTTGAATGTCATCGTTGGCTTTGGACTATTATGGAGAGATGACGATGATACTCTGGTAGCAACCCCATATACTCCATCTTCTCCGTAGGTAGCAGACAACTGGTGAAACCCACTCCCCGTGAGTAGAGGTGAGGTCTCACGTAATCCTGTCTCATGCAGTCGGAGAGTGGCGTTAGTAGTATCCAACTTTGTGGCTTTCGCCTTCTCGGCCCTTAGAATTTTCTGATTGCGCCTCATTTCTTGTGTCTTTGTCAGTCGCACGGACTTTGAATTGGACCCAATCTCAAATACAGAAAATGGTGGGGCAAAAACATCAACTGAAAGTTCTTTGTATAGAATCTCCTTCCCTTTATTTAGTGGAATGGTTGGTGTAGTGGCAATGAATCCAGTGATAGAAGCGGAAACAATCCTGGGAGCGGTCCCTACGCTTCTAGCGACAGACTTTATAGCAACATCAGAGTTTCTTTCAATCAATACTCATTTCAGAGGGGGAAGTTCCGTAGCAGACTTCATGTTGAACTCCACCACAGGCTCAGTGGACCTGTCCGTTTCAGACTTCATCATTGCGACAACGACATTCCCAAACTTGACTTTAATATTGTCGAATCCTTGTCCAGACTTAATGACCGTCAAGTCAGGCAGCTTGGTCTTGCTACTACAAAACTCCATTATGGTGTCGAAAGAAAAGATCAACTTTAATGAAGACATTGTCCCTGTCATTTGCAAAAAATTTCCGGAAGTCAGTGACGTTCAATGACTTGTAATTTCAATGAAAGTACTCAAGTTAACACACTTGTCTTATGAACTTAGTATCTTTTGAAATTTATTCATGTGAATTTTGTCTCAAAATTTGTGATTTGTTTCGCTTTGAAATTTTGATGGAATTTTGTTTTCTTTGGAGTTTAAATGGAAGATTGTGAGATAGAAATTTTAGTGTTAACTCGTTCACAATAAGTCAAGCTCGAAGAGGAATGAAGTGTCATACCCGATCTGAGATTTGGAGGGGGTGACTTCTCAACGAACTAAACCGCTGCTAATCTACCACGCCTATTGGGGGTCCAACATACTATAAACCCTAAAGATTCTAGAACCATTCTGCTTAAGGATGTTTAAATAGACGGCTCCAGAATCTAAAAGAGTTGATTATACCTGCCCAAAAAAGAAATGAACGAGACATACCAATGGAAGAATGGTAGTCTGACCTACGAGGGACATATACACACTGCTGATTTACGAAGACAAAACCTTCTAATCAAAAATGGAGAAAAGAACTAGTTCCCAGCGGAGTCGCCAGAAATTGTTGGTCAACTTTTTGAAAATTTGAAAATTGAAAATAGAAAATAATTTTAAAAGTTAATTTAATATAAGAAGTATATAGTTTGGGTTTTGTTTTGAAAGTAATGTGTTTTAAATTTTTTGAAAGAATGAGACCAAATAAATCTCATTCGTCTAATAGTTTGCATAATTGTGTCCGATACTGCAAATATTGCACTTTCCCGAAAGATGAGTGTATATCCTGACGATAGATCCAATCTTGCAAACTAAGAAGTTTGTGACATCCGTTTGGTCTGTGAATCTTTTTATATGTGCCCAACAAGTTCTCATATTTAATATAAAGATTAAATATCGTTTATTTTACCTTGATTCCAAATTCCTTATAGAGACAAACCCCTATAGTTAATTACATCTCAAATGACGGGGGTCACTTGAGAAAACTCTCGATAATGATCAGAGGTACTAGTCTTCAAGAATTCAAAGTTTATGTTTTCACGATAGAACGTGGAAAAGCAAATGAGAGTGACTCAAATAGGAACAATTATATTCAGGAGTCCAAAGGAAGGAAAATGTAGGGGATGTCACAGATTTTGAGGAGAAAACCTCAGTGACTTCCCAAACTATCCCAATGTGTGGCTGAGTTTTAAAGACGATGTTATTTAGGTGTTTAATACTGCCAATTTTATTATTTGTGACTTACATTTGCATAATATCTGATTATACAAATAACCCGCAGTGATAAGAGGGTTTACTTCGTGTCACACGACAACCTCGGAACCTAAGGCGAGTTAGGACTTACGCTGCACAACATGATTGTACGGGGGTCTAAAGAGGGTGTGAGGATTTACGTCGCGTTGGGCGAACTACCTCAAAGCCCAATGTGTTGTTATTTAGACTAAAGAGAAAGAAAGATTGCTGAAGAAGATCCTATTGTCGATCCAAGCTCCTTGTCGTGTTGGTCACAAAGTTGACTTCAATTTCTTCGTCGAGGTAGCAATCTTAGAGTCTAAGACTCAAAAGGTTTTACCAGGTGTGTTTAAGTGACAAATTTTGGTTTTGTTGTCATTGGGGGGTTAAAGTTGATTGGAGCGACACCGGTTAGGATCCCACGGTTCCCTTATTCCGGTATAACTATTTTCTTTTAAATTTACTAAGTCCAAATGAATTGTTAAACTCATTTAAACTGGGGAGATCTCGTTAGTAACCGTGGGTTACCTCCTCCGAGGGAATTCTGTAAATTCAAAAGGACGTGTTATGTTTTTTTTTTTTTTGAAAATGTTGTTGAATTTTTTAGAAATTGTTTTTTGGAGAGATCTCACCGGCGCGAAGTTTGATGTCGTCCCTTCTAGCTAAAGTCGACGTTCCAGACGTGCTGACATGGTTCGTTTCGTCATCCGGGGTCGTTCGCACAACTTTGTCAACAATCGGGCCAAACAATGTCAAATTTTATTTCTTTGAATTTTGGGTCATGATAGGTCATTTTGAAGATTGATTTCAGTTTAAATGTCGGTGCAATGTGTGAATTGTGGTGTTCGCGTTGCCGGTTCATGGAAGGTTCATCCATGACCGTCTGATCCTGTATGAACTCATTTTTCGGGCCCTCTACATGTTAGTCCTTAGCCCTTGCAACTAGAAGTTGAGTGCCTAAAACCACTCGTGCAAGTTCTTCACAAAGATGAGTCAAGAAGTGGTTTGAAGTTCTACGAGAGGTGGGTTTCATTACTAGTATGCTAGGATGGTTAACAAGGAACCCCTAGGGCTAGATTATGAGTTCTAAGAGTAGGAAACTAAGACCTCACTGAAAATGAGGTCAACGAGTACGAGAGGAGAACGAAGCAACGACAAAAGCATGATCGAGCGAGCTTTGATAGGAGATGTAGGAGGAGTCAGACCGATAGATCCCTATAAGATCGAGATCAAACAGGAAGCACATGCTTTTATGAAATGTGAATCACAAAAGGGGCATTAAAGATAGAGTGGCGAAAAGGTGAATGAGTTTGAGAAGCCACTGAGACTAGAGGAATATCCATGGAAGGGAGAGATTGTTATAGAATAGGGACCACAGAGATGATGAGTATAGGACTGTTTTTTGTAAGTGGCGAGAAAAAAAGCATGAGAAGAAAGCCAATCGACAATTACCCATATAACATCATGTTTCTGACGTGATCTCGACAAACCGATAACAAAATCCATCGCAATTTCCTTCTATTTCCACTATGGAATCGGTAAAGGCTGCAACTGACCTACATGACGCTGATGTTCTGCCTTCACTAATGGACATGAAAACACTTGGCCACTCATTCTGCCACACATCTTTTCAATCCTGGTTACCAAAGTGCTTCTTTGAATCCTGTTACATTTTATTGCTCACCGAGTGAATAGTATAACCGGATAAATGTGCCTCCTACATAATTTTTTTCCTCAAATCATCAATATCTAGAACATAACCCTTTCTTTAAACCTCAATAAACCATCATGATCTATCACATATCTCTCCAAATTGTCTGCTTGAACCTCTTCCAAATCTTTCTGAATACTGCTATCTCTGGCTGAAGAATCTCGGCTATGCAAGCCGTTCGACTAGGGCTCGACTTCTACCTGCATGTAGAGATCATCATGGAAACCTCTCGATCTTCCTCGCCTCTTCACTTTTTTTGGTCTAGCTTCGACACAGAGGAGTTCAAGTCCTTTTCTCTTCTTCTACATGCACGAGAGCACGACACCTTTCTTCCTCTTCATTCGTCATGAGCACAATGTCAAACCTTCACACCGTGGCAGTGCTCGAAGTCACAGTCTCTGCCCTCCTCCTCGACCGGTCGACTAGAGTTGGGTGTCGTATCTCAGGTATGAGACTCTAAACTCTTCTTCTCCTTTCTTTTCCTTCGGTCCTAACCTCGACACAAACCAGGCTTGCGCATTTTCTTCCTTTGGCTAGGGCACGGGAACTTCTCTTGATCTCTCCTGATGTCTCTCTCTTTCGCTTTTGGTTTGATGGTTTGATGAAGAGACAATTGAACGAGTTCAATCGATATGTTTAATCCAAAAGGATGCATCTCTCGGCTACACTTTTCATTTATTATTATTATTATTTATTTATTTATTTTCTTTTTTTTAATAAAATTTCTGTTATTTCATAAAAAATGAGAAAACAAATTCACAGGATTGAGTCCTGAGATTAAGTTTGCTAGAAGGCATTGATGTCTATAAATCTATATATAGGTTGCTAAGTTGATGGAAAGGGCCAACGAGAAAGGATAGATGTTGAAAAGTTTGTTTACAAATTAGATTGGTTACTATTCAATTTTGGTAAAAATCAAGCTGATTTATAGTGGGACTGGTCTAATTCAAATTTGACTTTATGGAGGATGAATGAAGTCAATTTTGATGCATGCCGACTAAATCCACAAGTCATGCTCATAGATGAATGCAGACTTCATCTGGTGAAAGCCTGATTGTGAAAATGGAGGTCAACATAGTGTTTCATGGTTTAAAGGCTAGACATGTAAGTTCAGTCTTTGGAGCATGCAATTCAAATGTAAAATAGATTGAAGATGATAATCATCCTCATAATCTGGAACCAACCCTTCCCTGTGCTGATTCATGACTCAAGTTTATTTGTTTAAATTGTGGTAAAACTAGCGTTTTTGATTCTTTGGTAATGCATTATTCATATGAATTTAAATACAAAGAGCGACTGAGGGCGAGGCTCCAACCTTTTTGGAAGGAAAGGTTGCATTAAATTTCTAAATTTAAAATTAAGTCCATTGGCCTCAATCTCTTCCAATAAAATTAGCCTTGCACTAAAGTTCAACTTATTAAAGTTATTTTGTCTTATATTAAGCGAAATTTTTTGCATGAATAGCCGATCCAAGTATTGTGATAAGTTAAATTAAACAAAATTTATGTGTATGCTAACTTTGTATTAGGATTGGCGTCATTTACGTTTGAGTTTTCAAACAGCACTATAAATATATTTTGTTGACATCATTTGTATTACATTCTTTATATTCTTATACCTGATCTTTAAATAATAAAAAATATCTAGTATTGTTGATGAGTTAACAATTGTTGTGCATTTATGAGTTTATGTTTTAAATACTGAACAATTGCTAACAATTTTACATTTTTGTCATAGAGCTATCTCTGTTGGAGCAGTGTCCTATGTGGACATTGAAGGGCACAGATTTAAGAGAGATGTACTTTTCTGCTATGATCTTGAACTCTCATCTGATTTTGTTCCTAAGAATGAAGGCGAGTTTTACTGCTTCACTTTTGTGCTAGTGAAAATTTTCCTTGCCGCATGATTTTTGTTTCTCCATATTGCTTGCCTAAACATTTACCCTCATTTGCGATGTAAGCATCTCATTTAAACTATTAACAAGGGTTTTACTGTAATGTGATTTTTTTAATTGTTGCAGTTAAGGGAAATGTAGGGTTGAATTCCATGTGGGTTGGTGTTGTAGTTCAAACCTCATTTTTTAACTTCACTTATGAGTGGAATTCCCAAAGTATGTTTTTGTTGACCCCTAAAATAAAACAATACAAAATGAAAAGAAAAAAAAAGGAAAATAAAATAACATTAAAATATCTGTCTGATCCCGGTCGGTTCACCAAATAACCGCTCTCGTTGTTTATTTCCTTGTTAAGAGCTAATTCGACGTCCTTGGAGAGTTTTATTTCCTCGTTAAGAGCTAATTCGAAGCCCTTGGAGAGTTTGGATCAGGTCCTTGATAAAAAATACAACAAAAACTATTTTGTCCCGCTCGTCTCCTTCCCTGTTCAAATCGAAATCAGCTCTTTCTCTTGTATGCGACTGGCGAGATGATCATAGTTAGGGCTAATAAAAAATGCAACCATGGGATCACCGCAGACGAGACCTCCGAAACTCCAAGTTGGAACGCTTGAATCAAAGCCTCGCTCGCTTCCCTGTTTGTCAAATCGGTAGAGTCTCTCTTCTTTATCGGAAAGAAAGATGCACAAAGCCTTCGCGCACAATATTTTCTCAAGCCGATCTGTCTTCTTCTGCTTTGGTCATGATCGAACCGACAGGAAGTGCAACATCGGGATCGCTACGCACGAAGATTTTCGAAACTACTCTTCTAGTCACACATTCATCCACAGAAATCTATCCCTTAGAGAAGCAATGATGAGATCGCAATAAACCAAGAATCTGAAGTTTCTTGAAGTTCGACAAAGAAACTTTTGTGTTTGCGCGATCCACCCAAAGCCAACACCGAAAGCCCTCGCCAAAGCCTTCCTTCTTTTTGCCCACCTATTCCTGTCATGTATAGTCACAATTAAGCTTAGCAGGAAACCAACGAAGAGATCCTGACACACGAAGGCCTTCAAAATGCTTTCTGTGCCCTTCCGTGAAGGGGAAGACAAGGTCGTTGTGCAGACAGCTCTCTTGTGATCTTTTCTGTGTGAGTGCAACATAGAAGCCACTTAAATTCCCACCCTTCACTAAGAAAGCAACAAGGGAATCGCAGCAGACAGAGATTTGCGAAACTCCTTTTCAATTCTCCCATGTGTTCACCTTCCGCACACGAAGCAAAATTTGAAGTCTAGCACTTGCATCCCGAACTTGTAATTGTGCGATGTGTGATGTTGAAAACAGAGCCCTTACAAGCAGATGAGAAACAATAATGGAATCTTCGTATAAAAAGAATTCCTAAACTTTTATCTGTTTTAAAGACCACTTGCTTTCCCTATATTCATGTGATGCAAAAGCCCTTCTCGTCTGCACCACTCAATTACAACTTTCACTTGACCCAAATACCTATTATTTTTTCTTACATTTCTCTTCATTACATTTCATACCTGCTCACATCTCCAAATTTGAAATTTTTTTTCTTATCTCACAAATATAATTAGAAAATTCAAAGTAATAAAAAGGGGGAGAGAAAAAAGGGAGAGAGTGAGAAATATAAAGGGGGAGAGCGAGAGAATTGTATGGGAAATTATGCTCCCATCACTTTCATGCATATTAATTGAAGACCCACATGCTTCTTATATATTGGTGAATTAGAAGATCTTTTCCTGCCGCAGTGTTTTGAGACACTGACAAGCGCATTTTATAAACAAATTGGCAGGCGGGCACCCCCCGATACAACCCTCTAAGTGGGGACAACACCGGGAGATTGCCAAATTTTTGGTCGATTTGTACTTACAAATAATATAAAAATATGGATTGTTTATGTTACAAAATACAAAATAACACTTAAACCATAGTTGAAGTCATTTCAATAGAATAAATTAAATGCAATTGAAACTTGCATAAGATTCATGAAGATTTGAATGACTTGTCAATTAATATAACTGAACTTCTCTTTGACTTCAAATTCAATTATATTTGAAAAGTGAACTAATAAAAATCAGTCTTTATTTGATCCATTTTAATACATAAATTAGAGCTAAATTTAAGTAAATAATTGTCATTTATAAATGTTAATCATGACTTAATATGCATTTCAGCCACCAGATTCGTGACACATTTACAAGCGAAGAGAAGACGACATTTGAAAAACTCAAAGTGAATTTCTAGATGTATCAATGTATTCATTCAAATAAGACATTTATATAAATTCAAGTCTTGTGTGTCTTTTAAAGCAATTCTTGATTCAAATCATGCTTTAAGATCACACAAAATGTCTTAAGACATACAAAGTTATCTAAAATAGCCAAATATATAGAATTAAACACTCGTATGGGCTTCAATTAGAATTCTAAATCCTTTAACAAATAGCTTAGGAATGTTGTGCTGGTTTAGACCAAGCTTACACTCAAATATTTTATATTTTGAAGAGCATTCAATCTGGACTCTCTATCTAGAGATCAATGTGGTAAGTACCACTTCCCTAGTTGGATCTGCTTTCTCTGAAGGACTGAAGTTGACGAGTCTAGTAAGTTCAATAATGTTCAAATCACATATATATCAAAATTTGCAAGTTCAAATAATCTAGTTTGATCATCATTAAAACTAGATTCAATATTACTAATATATTAAAAATATCAACACTGATAAATTTTAAATTAATCTTGAACATGAAAGTTTTTAATGTCAAATTTCTCGATGATGACCGTGTTGATTGAAAATTTCAACTGTAATAGTATATTTTCAAAATTAAGTTTTAAAGCATAATTGAATAAATTCAAATGATATTACTTACGAACTCGATTCTCCATAAGCAAGATAGAGTTGACAAGGTTCAAAGCTAATTAATGTATAAATTCTCAAACTGATCTTATTTAAGCAGGGTAGAGTTGACCATGTTCATTCACTCTTATGTTCATGTTAAGCCAATCCTTCAATAGCAAGAAGTAAAGTTGATAGGGTTCAAATAAAAAAATCAAATCTCTTATTTTGGTCGTTTTCACTGAAGATTTCAATCGGAGGGGTCAACTTTCAAATCAATTTCCAAATCAAACTATTAAACAATAAATCATTACACTAAAATTAAAATCAATTATCCAAAAGCTCAAAGATAAACAAATTAAAACACTAAAATTAAAATTAATTATCTAAAGATTTAAAGCAAATAAATCAAAACATCCAAATTAAAATTAACTACTAAAACTTAAAGCAAACTCCATTCACCGCAACTGTATGTCTAGGGTTACACAATTTTTATTGACTTTAGCTCGCAAAGAGCGAATGTCATATTGAATGTATCACTGTATTTGTCATATCGAGTAGCATGGGATAGCAGTAGGAACTGTTGTCCAAGGGCTTCATAGCAGCTGGAACAGGGTCCAGCTGTTGAGTAGCAGCAAGAGCAAACCCTAGAGGGGCTGGCAATAGCCAGAGCTGGTCTGGAAGGGCCTTGACGATGACTGGGAGATGGTCGACGGTTGCCGCGAGGAGGGACTGGTGTGATTTGCGGCCAACGGGAGGTAGCAAGGCAGGCCGACAGTGAAAAGGAAGGCGTTGTAAGCAGATGATAGCAAGGAGAATGGTTTGTGGCTGCTGGAAGCGAGGCCGAATGTGCTGCAAAAGAATTAATATCTCATCGAGGTTTAGCTACAGCCGAAGCACCACCCAGACCCTTGGAGACGGTCACCACCTTAGATGAGTTACAGTCGGAGCACCTTCTCGACGTTGGGTACAACTCTTAGAGGGGTAGAGCGCCTCAAAGGAAACAACTTAAATCAACAATCATGAATATTGTCTTTCCCTTAGCAAAAATCATGTATAAATAATAGGGGTTAGTAGATAGATTAGACAAGTAGAAGGGTAGGCAACAAATAAAGGAGGGGTAATGGGAAAGGAATGATAGAAGTGGAAGGTGGTGGATAAGGTAAGCAATGAATATGGAGGGGACTCTTCTTGGAAGGGAGTGAAAAGGAGAGTGGAGGAAGCTAAAAGGAAAGAAGGGGATGCGATTACTGTAGCAGCTACAATAACACGTCTGCGGTACTCCCTTAGCTATAGGACTGCTTCCACAATAGGCTCTCATGTCAATCTACCTGGGCTGTGGGAGGTTCGACTTCATCCAACGAAGTTTTTTCTCTTTTAGGGCAGAAAAATTTTGGTAAGGTGGCTTGGCTAGGGGCTAATGTTAGGGAACCTTAGGGTAGAACTAAGGTCGGGCTAGCTCTGATACCAAATGATACCGGAGTTAACCCAAACCGTAATCTTATTGCTGAAGCTGAAAGCTTGCAATGAAGATTCTTCAAAAAAGGAAATAAACAACAACAATCATACAAAGAACACCCTTGGGTACTGGCGAAGGGATGGGTGGTGGTTGGCCGACAGAGGAAGAGTGCATGTGGGGGTTGGGCAACAACGAGAGTAAGTCGAGAGTGGCTACAAGAATAGGATGGCTTGATATGGGTCTATGAAAACAAATTTGAGTTGGAATGGGGGTTGTTGTAAGGGCTAGAGTGTTGGAGGAGGGTTTTACGTTGTAGTAGGAACGAGGAGCGACGTTTGGGGTTTGTCGTAGGTAGGAGGAGGGGCGTTACTCGTATAGCAGGGAGGGACAGATAGGAAGCAATGTTGTGGTTGGAGACAGGTAGGAAACTCGCAGCGAAAAGAAGGCGTGGAATTGGCGACCGGATGCAGAAAGCTATGAGAGAAGATTTTGTCGACTAGGGCAAGGTCTGAAACTGGCGGTTGGATGCGGGAAGCTGCAGAAAAGGTTGTCGGTGGTTGAGAGCATGAAAGTGTAGCGAAACTCGACAAGCGACGAGAGGTGGAGGTGGTGTCGAAGAAGATAAATCACCATCAAAGAGAGGGATACAATTGAAACACCACTTTAAACGTTAGATATAACCCTTGAAGGGGAAAATACGACGCAAACGGTGGTCCTCACAAACTAAAATTAGAAAATAAAATAAGCTAAACCCTAATACATAAAAAACACATAAATAGAAGAGTGGGTGGGAAATGAAAACTGGAAGGGGAAATAATTCCTGCCCAATGAAAAGAGGGTTGCTAGATCCAACATTCTCCTGCTAAACCGGTTGGGCCCAGTTCGGCCTCAAGCTCCGCTTTATAAGTTATTTGGAGTGTTCTGGAAAAGAAAGACATTGATACTAGAGCTATTATTTGTGTTCGAATAGAAGGAGGATTGACCAAGTGTTTTTCTATTTCAGTTGTATTACATTAGAGATCAGTTTTAAGCCCATATCTTTTTGATTTAGTTATGCATGCTCTTACTGGATATTTACAGGAGGGTGTATCTTGGTGTATACTTTTAGCTGATGATATCTTTCTTGTGATTAAGGCTAGAGAAAGAGTTCAGGAAAAACTTAAATTATGGAGGTCTACATTGGATTCTAAAGACCTTCATTTGAGTAAATCTAAAACTGAATACATGGAATGTAATTTTAGTATTAGTAGATATGGTGGCAAAGTTGCAACCATGGGTAGTCAAATCATTAAAAGGTGTGAACTTTTTAGATATCTTAGGTTTATTTTTCGAAGTGATGGTGATATAGATAGGGTTGTTATTAGTAGAATTCAAGTTGGTTGGTTGAAGTGGAGGAATGCATTGGGCCTATTGTGTGCTAGAAAAGTGTCACTTAAAATTCAAGGAAAATTTTATAAGATGGTGGTTAGACATGCAATGCTTTATGGCTCAGAATGTTGGCCTTTAAAGAGAAGCATAAAACTAAGTTTGAGTGTTATTAAGATTAGAATGCTTTGGTGGATGAGTGACTTGGCACTTACAGACAAAATGTGAAACACATGTATCCATGAAAGAGTTGATGTAGCTCCAGTGAAAGACAAGATTAAAGAGAGACGTCTTAGATGGTTTGGCCACATCAAACATCGACCATATGATGATCTGATTAGGAGAGTAGATGTTTTAGATTCGACTTATGTTAAGAAAGACAAAGGTAGATTTAAAAAGATTTGAGCATATTGTATAAAAAATGATCTTAATTTATTAGAATTAAATGAAAATATGACACTCAGTAGTACACAATG
>NEWO01000014.1:1545213-1557620 GCA_003013225.1 Phalaenopsis aphrodite
GTGACAGGATTTTTTTCTTTGACGGAGGACTTTTCCCTCAATCGACCATCGGAACCTGACGACTCCCCCTCCCCCTCCCTTAAAAAAAACCCAAGAATGACAGATCCAACGGTAGATGTGGTACACAGTAGAACACATCAACATAAAAGAAAAAAATATCCTGTACTACCCTTTTGAAGCAAAAATAATATTATAATTTACTTTTGGGCCCTCCTATCATTTATAAATAAGAGAGTCCTTTCATGTAAAAGGTTTTGTTTTTGCTCTTCTACTTGTAACCTCTATTTTTAATGGAATACAATGGGTCTATGAGCCTAGGAACATCCTGATTCATTCCGAGGGGGCACGTTTTCTCTCCTATTCTCTCTCTCTTTCTTTCTTTTTTCCTTCACTTGGGTTCTTACACTCTATTCCTTGGGCAGAATCCAAATGATAGTTTTGGATCTAACAATATATATATATATATTATCAATATCATTCATATGCTTTTTCTTTTGACATACGATATATGTATCTTTAAATAGCATGTTATATTTTTTTTAGAAATGGGCACATAATATTTAGATACAACCAAGAAAAAGAAGAGTATATAGATTAGGATAAATAGATACATGAATTTATAAATATTAATAGCTATTAATGAAATTGATTGAGAAAAAATAAAAATACAATTATAAATTTAGGATTAAGAGTACTCCGATGACGATCTATTTGCTCTTGGATTTACCTTCATCTCGACTCTTCTGAAATTGATGCCTATGATAAATATGGTATTTATACTAAAATTTAATTTATTAATATGTTTTAATTAATCTTTAACTTTTCATTATTTAAGTATTAATTTTCATCACTTTATTTTATGTATCATAATTATTTTGCCATTCATTGTATATATATAATTTTCTTGAAACTTACTTGACCAAAGTTTGTTGAGATCAAATTTCTCTCCCCCTCTAGCTCATACACTCCACCTGCTTCTCCACTTCATGTTGAAGTTATATACCTTGAGTTATAACTCAATAAAATTTTTTATTAACATAATTTACATGCTCACAATACCTGCGTGCGCGAACGCACACACACACACATAATTTGTATTAAATAACTTATCTAAAATTTTAAATATTATCACCCACCTCTTTGCTTTTTGTTCTAAAGCCCTATTGCATGCAGGATCCAGATCGTATGCACCAGAGCTCCTCTACAGAACAACAGATCTAAATATTATCCAGATCGTTTCTTCCTCTTCGACTCCTTTGATTGCGGCTCGATACAACGCACGTGGCCTTCCTCTTTCAGCTTAGGGCTTGGGATCAAGCCACTGCATGTGTAGGATGATCTCCGACACTCTCCCGCTCTGCACCAACACTTTACAAGAGCTTCTTACTCTCGTCTTCCTTCCATCGACCAGGGTGTTGTCAATGAGGAAGGATGGAAATGAGGTAGCTAATCTAAGAGTTTTCTATAATTAGAAGCTTCCTTATTTCCAATATCTTTATTCTGATATATTTCCTATTTAGCTGAATATTATATTAGAAATATGCATTATGAAGTTATCTAAAATCGATTATATGCACTTTCTTTTGTACCTAAAATAGATTGTTAGATTGTTATTTAATGGAATGAAAACAAAGGGAAAAGGCAATCGAGCCTATTCAGATTTCAACCTATTTTTTCTCAAAACTTTGACATGGTATCAGAGCCAAATTTTTGCCCTAACCACCAGTAGTCGTTGGATGACCTTCAAGACTCTCTTCTTGCCATCCTTCTTGCGGGAAGGGAGGTTCTTTTCCTTGATTCGTTCATCAACTATGCCACTTGTTGTGATGGCAAATGATGTCTGTGCTGCTTCTTCATCATCCTCTTCTTGGTTTGGTGGTTTATTTGGTGCTAGAAAGAAGCAGGAGAAAGCAGCAAGAATTCTTGTGTTGAAAATGGCTGTTATGTTTTTATTATTATTCGTCCAATTCAGATCTTCTTCGCTAGGCATCGCTACTTCTGTGGCATCTTCGACTGCTTCTTACGCTTCGCTTCGTCCGCTTAAGCTTCGGCTTCGACACTCCTTAGATCGATGGCTTTGGCTTCGGCTTCGGCTTTGACAAACCATAAATCTGAGGCTTCAACCTCTCGGGCTTCGATACTCTAAGGCTTCGGCACTCTAGGGCTTCGGCACTCTCAGGTTTCGGCATTTTGGGCTTCGACATAGGCTTCGGTACTCTCGGGCTTCGACATTTTTAGGCTTCGGTACTCTCGGGCTTCGGCATTCTCAGGCTTCGGCCTTTCGGGCTTTGGCATTTTCAGGCTTCGAGATTTTTGGGCTTCGACACTTTTGGGCTTCGATATTTTTAGGCTTAGGTATTTTCAGGCTTCAGCACTCCGAGGCTTCGACACTCACGACTTGAGGATTTTTTGTCCTGACAATATTATCAGCTTATTGTTGGCAAATTGATGCTTCATGATCAATCAACATCAATTTGAGGAGGGATGTCAATCAAGAAGAATGAAAATCAGACGGCTAAAGTAAGAGTTTTTATAATTAGAAGCTTCCTTATTTTCAATATCTTTATTCTGATATATTTCCCTTTTAGCTGAATATTTAGATTAAGAATATGTATTATTAAGTTACCTAAAATAGATTATATGCACTTTATTTTATACTTAAAATAGATTGTAAGATTGTTTTTTAATAAAATGAATCAAAGGGAAAAACAATCGAGCCTATTCAGATTTCAATCTATTTTTTCTCAAAACTTTGACAGGTGTTGCAGTTCTTTCCTTCAACAGAGCCGCTTGACCTTCAGGTAAGTCGTTACAACAATTTATAGAGCAATTTTACCCTTTCGATTTCCTACTCCTCACTTCCTCTCCTCTTCGATTCCCTTGGGTATTTCAAACAAGGCATCACAATCTTCCTTAATTACAAAAATTTTGTTCTCAAAATTTAAAAATGAAGCACAAGTCAAATTTAATTAAGTCAATATTAGCTATCCATAAATTTCATGATGAAAACTAAGGGTCATTCATTAAAATGAAAAGTAATCACTGTAAGGTAAAGACCGATACAAGACAACTCAACTATACTTTAGATAACAACACATATTTATTGAAGTAAGAAAATATGCTATGAAAATACCCTTATATATAAGAAAACACCGAATTCATTAAATCTTATCACCATCACAGCAGTACATTCTTCAGGCTCACTTTGAGTAAGGGAATCAACTCGAGATCGAATAAGTTGTCTTGGTTGAACTTTAGTAGGAGTTGAAGCTATAGACTACTCTTTTTTGCCCCCTTGTAATATTCCGTGAAAGACCTGTTTTTTGATTTTCAGTGCTCTTCTGGCCAAACACGATGGACAATTTGTTGTTATATGATCAGATTGACGACACTAATAATAAGTGTTAGAGCCCATCAAACATTCACACTTATGTTGTCTTACACATTTGTTGCAAGTGACTATAGTACTCTGAGTTGTATCTCTGCTAAAGCCACTCGAATTGTACTTGGATTTTTCCCATTGGATCTCTCCGATTGATTTACATGTTCTCCTCATCAATATTCCTCTTCTTCTTGTGCATCTCATTATATTTTTAAGTAAGCTGATCATCAATTTTCAATTTTCTAGCTCATTTCACTAATATCAAGTATTCATCGATCTCCAAAGGCACCAATGACTGTCTGATCGAATTCTTTAATCCCGAAAGGATTTTCTAGCACATTTCTTCTGTAGTGGCGATCAACTGTGGAACATATCTTGACAGTGCATTGAATTTTGCTTCGTACTGTATGACTATCTTCTTTCCCTGCACCAACTTGAAGAATTTATTCTGCATCTGTCTTCAAGCGGATTGGGGTACAAGTCATTCTTTGAATAGCTCTACGTACTCCTCTAAACTAACCATCATATTGGGTATGTCTCCTAGCTTGTCTTAATGCTGCCCACGCCACCAGCTTTCAACTTCTCCATCCAACACAAAAGTAGCTAACTCACGACACTCATCTTTCATACGGACAAACCATAATATATAATATATTCTCAATTCACATCAACCAATTCCCTACTTCAATTGAATCTTTAGTTTTCTTAAACAATGATGGACATAAATCTTCAAATTTCTTTAAGTACTTGTTCACAGCGATTATATCACTTCCGATAGACTGCGATTTAGACTCCTCAATCTGTTGAGTCATCGATGCAATCATCTGGGTCAGGACATTCATGTTCACATTTATAGTCGGTTCTATTAAACTTTCTTCCTTATATAATTTCAAGTGTATCTCTATGCCTGAATGGATATAATTATTAATTTGAGTTAACTTTAATTTTTAATTTTTATTATTACTAAATTTTTTTTTATAATTATCATATTTGTTCTTTCATCAAGATAACATTAATTATAAACCTTGGCTCTGATATCACTTTTGTCACGACCGGGCCTTTGGGTTGAGTTAGCTCAATGTAAGTATGTGGTTGGAGGAAAAAGTATGTGGTTTAGGCAGGAAGTTAGATCAATGTAACTTCAATAGATTCAATTTCTATATAAGTAAATATTCATGATGTTGAGGATGAATCTTAGGAGACAAATGAATAGATATATCTAGTTTTATGGAAGACAACGTGGATGGATGAAGATGGGATAGATATTAAGATTAAACTTTCCTAGGCGATGCATACAAATTTTTTCATCTTCTTAAACAGGTTTTTTAAACTTGGAATATTGTGAAACTAGAAATCTCATTCTTTTGCACGATGCATTTTACACAATTATTGTCATTTTATGTTCTTTAATAATCATCCTTATATAAAGCCAAATTTACATACATAGCACATAGCTTATGTATTTACATATATCACATCTAAACTTCTATATATTTTGGTGCTTTAAACTTATACATGAAAATATGTATCTTACTTTTGAAAAGTGGTAATAGTGTTATTTTTGACCTGGCATTAAATATTTGAGTACTATATGTGTTAATATATAAGTTTAGGGGCATTTACATACGTAGAACACAATTCTTATGTATTTACATGTCTCACACCTAAACTTACATATTAACACATATAGTACTCATGTCACTGAAAAATATATAAGTTCATAGCTATTTCTTTTTAATGCCTCATGTCACTGAAAAATATTTGCGTACATAAGACATACGCAGCGCTGCGTACTTCAGGTAGGTTACAGGGAGGGCATTGAGGGTTATATCCGCGTTATACCCCCTGTAATCTTTATATAACTTAGAAATATATGAAAACAGAAGCGCGAAACTTACTAGTTATATGTAGGTTACAGGGAGGTTACAGGGAGTATACTGCGAATATAACCCCCAATACCCTTCCTGTAACCTATCAGACATACGCAGCTCTGCGTACGTCTTACGTACGCAATTATATCTCCATGTCACTTAGCACCTTATGCATTTGGCAATTATATCACCTTTACAATATATAGTACTCTAAATGACACTTAAATAAAGCGATGTTATTATGTATAGTTATTTGCTCACTTTCCATGAATTATCTTAATTGTTGCATGCATATATAATTGATGTTCAATTTCAGATAATTGCATAAATGGTAGAAAAAAAAACAAATAATTAATGAACAATTTCTTATTTGGTACTTTGCAGATGGCGAGGTTGATAGCTTCAAACTGATTCCAGTAGCTCATGTTGCAAACATTGTTCGAAGAACTGAGTTCTTTAAGCCAAACTGTTCACTCGTCATTGTTGATTTTCTCTTCAGACATGGGTATGCAACATTTCTGGTTAAGTTGTTTAAATAAGTCATTGGTTGATTCTAAAGAAGCCATTGATAAGGGCTATAACATAGTGACGCTTTGAAACCCTCCCATTGCCTTCTCCATTTTCCAAGAAAAAGAAATGCATTCTCTCATCTTCCTTTTCTTGGTTTGATTATTGCTCAAATTCTATATATACCACTTTTTTTTTTGTTAATAAATTAAAAGTTTGCGGTTTTTGAATGAGATTGCTGCAGTGCTCTTGATATCGTTCTCTTTATTTGCTTTCTATTCCAAGAGATCGACTTTTTGAGAGTAAGGGTGTGCATTATTTGGTCAAAACAGAAAAACCAAAGTGAACCGAACAAATTTGGTTGATTCAATTATGTTTCAAAAAAGTATTTCGGTTTTTATTTTTAAAACCTCAATATTCGGTTTTTAGTTATTAGTTCTATTTTAATTTTTATTTAGCTGAACAAATAAAAAAAAACTAAAATTTAATTAAAATTTCATATTCTATTTTAATTTCATTTCAAACAAACTGAAAAAATCAAGGTTTACAATATACACAACATTTGACTGAAAAAAATCGATGATTCATGAAATTAAATTGATATTATACATGTAAGAAATACAATTCATAATATTTGTTCATAACCAAAATCTAATAAATAATTAAGTTTTGGTTTGTTCATGACTGAGCCGTTTAAACCAAATTAAATTTTGTTTCGGTCAGTTTTATCGGAATTTTGATTTGTTCGGTTCTTTGAATATTGGATTTTGGTTGCAATCAGCTTAAATAATTTGAAAACTGATCCATCCTAACCGATTGAATGTTTCCCTTATTTGAGAGTGTGATTATATAATTCTTAAAGGACTTTCAAGGAAGGAGGATTCAATGTAGTAAAAGACTGCCTTCAATTATCATAAGTTACATATTGGATGTCTACTCATTCCATAAAGATCTTATGAAATCATTCAATTCTTGTTGCTCCTTATTTTTTCACATATTATTTCAATAATTCTCGCTATTCCATTAATATCTTGTCCAATTGTTAGTTTTCAAGTTGATTGTTTGGTGAAGTTTTAATTTTTCCTGCTTTTGTATTGCATCCTTATTGTCCTTCATCAGATGACTACTTAAAAGTTGTACTCATGCAGGTTCATTAATCCAGATGACATCGGTTACTTATCGCTATTGCATAGCTTGAGGAGTGGAATATGCTCTTGAACCTTACTAAGGCAAGTTGTTCTGTTTCAAGTTTCAAAATGTGCAATTATTGTAGTGTCTTCTTATTGTTGGTTAGGTTAAAATTTGTATATTTAATAATATGAGAAATTTACCTACATACAACACAATTCTTTTTTATTTACATGTCCAATACCTAAACTTTTGTATTTACATTTATAATACTTTAGTGTCATAAGCCTATATATGAAAAATGCATATTTCACTTTTAAAATGTAAATGTGGTATTTTTGATTTGACATTAAAGATTTGAGTGTTGTGCGGATGTATATGAAACTTTCGGTGTTAGATTTATAAATACATAGGAGTTGTGTTGTATGTAAATACCCCTGTTACTATTTGCTCTGTAAGTCCTAAAAATTCCAACTAAACAGACTCATCTATGTTTTTGGCGCTGCTGCTATTTGTTTTGTAGCATGTTTATTCTTGCATTTTCTTGAGAATGAGTGCGTGCATAGCCTTTGAAATTTTGCTGTTTGTAAAACTAGCAACATAGTAATTTTTTTAACTATCAAATCGGTGCATTTATGCATATTACAATTAAATCAATGTGAATTTGATGAGAATAAAAAGTATTGGTTAAGATTTTGTTATGAATTTTAATATTTGAGTGAGAATTTGAAAGTATGATTAAGGAGGGAACTATTTCGTGAATAATCAAGTTTCGAGTTCCATGTATTTGATTGTCCCTTTTTTCATCCACGTATGCATGTAAGTATGTATTTGTATGTATGTATGTAAGTATATATCTATGTGTTTGTGTGTGAATGCGCGCCTGGCAAGGGTGTGCACATGGGCGGGCAGGGACGGGGGTGCGTGTGCATGTGTGTGCGCGCTATGCACACACACGCGCACACACACACATGTGTATGCATGTGTCTTAGCCTGACTCATTGGTTGCAGTCTTTGGTGTAAGTCCCTTGGGTCAGGGGTTTGATCTCTGCGTAAGATTTAATTGCACATATTTCTAGAATGGGGGTTCGCGCCTCAGTCAGACTATGAGGTTGTATGTATATGTTTATGCACAATACCATATATGTAGATATGTACATATCCTGAATAAATGTCATGTTTGGCTGAAAGGCCTGAGAGTTAGTTCTAATGAATAATTTTTTTTAATGACGTTTTGCACATTGTCTAAAGTAATAATGATATCATAATAGTCAGTGTAGAGCTTCAGTGCTCTTGTAAACCCTTGACTAATAGTAACGTTATTATGGAAGAATATTGTTGGTAGTCATGTTATGATGTATGCATGTTTTTAGCATTGTCTGCATTGCACCCTGTCGTGCACTTGTGAGCATATGCCCTCATATGCTCATGTCAAGTAGTTGTGCCTCACATGGGCACATTACTCATGTCTACTTTTTTGCGTCCTAATGTTGCTCTACACTTCATTGCAGGTGCATGTACTTGCACTTTACACTCTTACATGTTTGCATTGCTTAACACCCCACATGCTTCATGACTTGCATGCTTGAGGTCTACATATGGGTCTGTGTCGTCACACCCTTCACTTTGGACACTCATGTATTCACTTTGTGGATAGCTTGCACATCAAGCCTACTCGGTGCGTAATTCTCCTTAACGTGAATTATGTGACTCCAATTCTTACGACACCACTTGGGAACGTCGTAAGTGCTTCACACGATGCCACTGGTGTGGGTCACGCTCCTTAGCCTCTGACCGATCCCGTGTGTAGTGCTTGTGCTCCTGCACATTCTTTCTTTGCATTGTGTCACTTAGCATGGGTCGCACTCCTCATCCTCTAAACATATCTAGTGCACGTCATCTGTACTCTTATAAATTTTGTATTGCATCACTGTGCACACTCGATCATTGTACATCTGCATGTGTTTTCCCCATTTGTTTCGATGATGGAACGGACTCTTTAGTTGAGTGACTTGTTTTTCGCGGTGCGATAACGAGCCATTGTTCACAAGGATATCTCGGTGAGCAATGCGAGTTACCATATCAAGATCAATATGCGTATTCTGCCCACACATTGCACACACTTAGTTGTTGTGACTAGGACACTATGTGTTAGATGGTGTATCATGCTAGGTTTAGGGTGCTAGGTAGTCATTTCGATGTTCTGACTATAGTTTTATGTTGGTTTAGTTGCCCTAGTTAAGCATCATTTGCTTGTTGTTTTGTGTGTTTATCGGAGTTTGAGACATGCACACTAGTATAAAGTTTTCTTGCAGGGAGCCATGTCCAACAGGGAGGAGTATTAATAAGTTAAACTAACACATTTTGTGCAGGTGCTTGCTTAGCTCTCCTCACACCAGACATGGGCTCATTATGTTGAATGCCTTTTATCATGTACTAACCCCGTTGTTTTGCAGGTTTAGTCTTTTTTGACTTATACCATGTACTTTTTAGAGTCCATTGGCTCGAGACTGTATTAGAAATAAGGTATGGACATGGGTTCCGAGACACACGTGGACTAAGAGTTGATGACTCATGTTTCGTACCTTAATTCTTATTTTTATTTGATGTAGCACTAGGGTCAGGTATGTATATGTGGTGTCTTGCCGTATTTTGCTTTTCTAGGATAAATTGTCGACCCGACATCATTTGGGCCTTTTATTCATTATATTTGGCTTGCTTTTCCTACTTTATGTTGTGTGTTTGCCAGTTTCTCCTTTTATGATTTGTGTCTTATTTGGGACTAGTGTGCAAATGTAATTTAGGCTTTCTAAGTACCTGAAATTATAATTTTTTTTTTGCAAAATCCTAATAAAAGATTAAGGCTAATCAAAATTTAGTATTAAAACATTACAAGATTTTCAAAATCTGCTTTTATTTTCAAGCATGGCCTCCAGGTTATATTTAAAAAGGTTTTACCTTGCATGACTCTCACCTCAGTCATACTAATAAGTCTTTCATATTAGGACTTGTTGAACTCTACATCATTTTTGCATGTCCCGAGTAGAAGCACTCGCGCTTCTTCAACCAGCTTAACCAAACATAATATTTCAACTTAGGAGGTTGTCTCGGGTGCTTAGGGTGATAGAGGCTTCTCCGACCCAGATAGGAAATAAGTCTTTTTGTGGGAGCGCCTCTAACTTTGAGTTATACCTCCCTTATCTTTCTCTCCAACTGCTTCCTCACCATTTTGGCAGGTATAAGTTCCACCTCTACTCTTCCTATCTACATAGGGTCATAGGACTTAAGAGTTTCTTTCTCTTGACCTTAGAGCTATCGAGATCTCCTTGGACAACGCAATTCATAGGTTGCTGACAAAGGTTCTCAGGTCGTGTTGGGACAACTACCTTAACGACCAGATAGACTTAGTATCATAATTGCTTGTGATGACGAATTTGTAGTAGCCTGACCCAACTATCTCTACCAAACTAGAATTGCTCTATCCTTTCTTTGTTTACCCACTTTGTGCCATGTCACTGCTTTGACGCCTCATAGATGTCGTCTCGTAGACCGTGTTTGGGATATAGGGATTCACCCTCTACCCTTATGGCCCGGTCAGACCTGAAAGCATAGTGTGGACCCTATGGAATGACCCGGTTATTTCATAGGCCCCATTCGTCGATGAGCTATTGCCTATTTGGGACCGTGAGGAACTCGCTCTCTGTTATGTGGCTTAGCTAGAGCTTTGAAGACATGGGGACACTCTTATGAGATAACTATCCTTTGTGACACCTTGTCACTAATCATCACTAAAATTTAAGCATGACTTTTTTAATCGAAAGTATATTTGGGCATCCCCCTAGATGTATTTAACCAAAGGGATATGTTTCTTTGATGGTGCCCTTGAACCCATAATAAATACAAATTTGGTAGCTTACATTGGTATTCTCTCATGGATGCTCGGTTCAAGGTGTCTCGATCTGATTCTATTTGAACATACGCCCTTGACCTATTGCATGAGGTTTACTTCGCATAAGCTTTTCAGGTTCTTTACAAATTTGTCTGCTTAGTCTCTATCTTAATTCCCTATTTTTTGATCTCTCCTCTTCTCTGAATTGTTCTTATGATTCAAGTTAGAGGGCTCCTAAAAAAAGGAACCTTAGGACGACATTTAGACAGGTTGGCGATCTGACTTTACAAAATGAACTGAAACATGATTTGACTTCAAAAGTTTAAAATAGCTTGAGAGTTCTTTGATGGCCTTTAGGTACTAGCAAGCTGGGCTTCAAACATTCTTTTAAACTCTCTGAAAGAGGTGATGACTCGTGTAGGTAAGTACTTAAATCAACACAAAGCAAATTCTTTTAATGTCTTAAATTAAACAATATTTTATAGCGTCATTTTCTCTTAACAAAAATACAATTGACTTAAAAGAATTGACATGGTCACTGCGGTCTGACTTCCTTTTAATGATTCTAAGGATGGAATCTTGAACTTCCTTGTTGCTTCAACTTTCTCTATATCGCTTAATAATAAGTTCTCCATTGGCCATTGCCTTCTTTTTTTTATGGCTCTTTCGTTTGATGATTCAAAAGAGCCACTCTTAGGGTTGTAGGTTTCGTCCCTCTTCTTCTTTTTACAGCCTCGAACGCAGGGCCTTCTAGATCACTTAGAAGATCTTGTCTGCGAGCCATCAAACCTAATGATGTTGTTTGTGTTTTAGAATGTGCTCGAGAACGGGATTTGGAGGTTTCTTCTCTCATGTCTTGTATGGCTCTCAACGTCTATTTCCTAACTCTTTCGTTTGGCGTGTTAAGATTGTTCTTCACAATCAATAAGATCTTTTTGCAAGGTTTGAGTATGAACTTCACACTCATCGTACTTTTTAGGATGTTGAGTTTTTTTAGGACGTATGAAACAATATTGTTCGTAAGCTCATGTAACATATCTTATTTTAAGAGGAATGTACAAAAGAAGATGGTGGATATATTGTTAGAGTTCGTGTTCTTGTTTCTTTTTATAAGTCCATGGGAAATGATCAAGAATAGTTCTTCTCTTTCTTCGAGAGAGCCCCCTTTTTCTTCTAAGTCCTCCCCCTTATACATAAGAGGATATAAGATAAAGAGAAATATAAGTTACCTCTTGTACAATACTACACATTTCCATGATTCTTGGTGAAAAGATTGTGATGTGGACGTCAAATGACGCTTTAATGAGGATGGACGATACTGCACATTTCCATGATTCTTGGTGAAAAGATTGCCTTTGTATGTAGAAATGATCTTCTTCTATAGTTGGTTCATCCCAGGCTAGATCGACCACTTCGGCAAGTGAGCTTAGCTCGACCACTTCCGTTGGTAGACTCAGTTCGATCTCCTCAAATGATGGGTTCAATTCGTTCACTTCGGCTGGTGCGCTAAGTTCAACCATTTTGGCTTAGTTCGTTTTATGGGCCTTTGAGACCCTTAAAGTTTATTAATAATTCTGTCTTATATATATATATATATATATATATATATATATATATATATATATATATA
>NEWO01000014.1:1557852-1600580 GCA_003013225.1 Phalaenopsis aphrodite
TTTTTAGTTAATCAACAATTATTCTTTGATTTCATCTTAAAATGGGCTTTTTCTTCTATTTCTTATTTTAAAAGTAAATAACTGACAGTTAAAAGTATTAAATTATTATGAAATCACTCTTTTTTTTATTTTTAAAAACTAAAAAAAGAAAAAAAAATAGCGAACATTATTATAAATTTTCTTAATATTAATTTATTTTCTTACCCTCCATGTATATTTTACAACCCTGTATATTTTATGGATTAGATGCTCCAAACATCTTGCCATTCTCTATAGATCATGCAAGCATGATCTGCATTGATTTTGGAGACCCGGTAGGTGCGCAATAGCCTTAGATTAAATAAGTAATTAATTTTTATGCAATACTTTTTTTTTCCTTTTTTTTTTTTTTTTAGAAAGTTAATGCATTGCACCCAAATCATATGTATTTACATATCTAACAATCAAATGTCAATTCAACTTTTACATGACATGATGATATATTCTACCTTTTTAAAAATTAAAACGTTGATATTTTTCATATGATACGGTATAAATGTAAAAAATAAAGTTTAGATTTTATATGTATCGAAAAAATATTACATCAGTACTCCGCACGTAGAACTACGTGCGGAGCAATGAAATTACGCAGTGGAAATGATCAGCCCGATAACACAAGAAAATATTCCCCTCGTGCTATTCAAGTGTTATTGTGTGTTATTCATGTGTTATTGTATGTTATTCATGTATTATTGTGTTTTGAGAATATTTTTGATATTATAATAAAACAATAATACATCAATAATCTTGAATAACACACAATAACACTTGAATAATATATAATAACACTTGAATAAGACGAGAAAAAAATTTATACTTGAATAACACACAATAACACTTTAATATTTTTTCTAGAAATTGGGTGATATAAAGTGGCGGCATCTCTCCAGCAAATTTATCTCTTTCTCTAAAATAGAAATATTCGCCTTCTCTGCGGATTTTCTCTTCTCTGGAACTCTCAATTTGTTCGCCAAACTTCCTTCTCCCGAGTAATTGTAGTGATAGAACAGAGTTTAGCGCAATTTTGATTGTGTTTCTTCTTTTGATATGAATCGGCATTGAATGTGAGCTAACTAGGGTTTTGTTTTTCTACTGTATTTAACAGATCGGGCGGGATTTTTTGGGGTCGTGATGGGGTTGGATTACTACGATATTCTGAAAGTTGACAAGAATGCGAACGATAACGATCTCAAGAAAAGTTACAGGAAACTGGCGATGAAATGGCATCCGGACAAGAATCGCTTGAACAAGAAGGAAGCCGAGGCTAAGTTTAAGCAGATCTCCGAAGCTTATGAGGTGATTTTTCAGTATTTTTATTTGTTTAGTTTTTGATTGAATTGAGTATTTCAAGCTCTACGAATCCTCCGCATCTAATAATTTCTCCGGTTTTGTGATTCGTATTTTGATATAATATTGATTTTCTGGTGAATAAATGTGATCTAGGTGCAAGATGTACATTTCATTGCATTCTGTAAAGTCTGGATTTACTGATGAATAATCTTTTTGTGTTGCATTTTTGTTTTTTTTTATTTTATTTTGGAACTGGCATTTAAAACAAATTACAGATTGGATGAATCACTGGATGAATAATTCTTGATGTCTCTATCTTTTTTTTCTTTTTTCTTTTTTTTTTTCTTATTAGAATTATGGAATCAGAATGGATGAAATGTATTCATGATTCCGAACTATGGACAATTTATTTATTGATTCTTTTGAGACGTAGGGTCTTGTATTGTTCGTGAGTGCATACAACCCGGTAAAGACTTTATATCATAGAGAACGAATAAGAGAGAGATGGATGATTTGTGTAACCACAACCAGCCAACCAGTAGACATCTTTCCGGAACTGTTATGCTTTCACAATTTTCTGTTCTTCTCAACAAATTAGGCATTATCAACATACATTCCAAATTTGAGAGGGAGGGTTAAAGAAACGCTTCTTATACTATACTGGGGATAACCTTCTATTTCGAAATGGTTTATAGTTATTAATTCCATTCTTATTTTGCTTCTTCCTGTACAAAACAATGTTTCAGCTTTTATAATGTATGTGCTGCAAGTCAGGATTTTGTATTGTATATTATTAAAGTGTTATAAAAAAACGTCAATGCATAATCCCATTTTCTTTTACTTTGAAGTTTGAATACACTTAATTTTCTAGCAATAATTCCATAAATGAAAACTTTTTGCATAACCACCCTCGGACTCCCTTTTCTGCTTTGCATAAAACCTGTAGAAATAAGTGGCTTGTTTGATAATTATCAGGTCTTGAGTGATCCGAAAAAACGAGCGGTCTATGACCAGCATGGGGAAGAAGGTTTGAAGGGCATGCCCCCTCCTGGTACTACTACAGGTAGTGGTGCAAATGGCTCTGCAGGTTCCTTCTTCAATCCACGGAATGCCGAAGATATCTTTACCGAGTTTTTTGGGGGCGGGGCATTTGATTTCAGCTCGATGAACCGTGCAAAGTCTACTAGGTTTCAGTCTACCGGTGCTGGGGGATTCTATGGTGGGGTCACAGGAACTGAGAATGTTTTCCGTTCTTACAGAGAAGGTGTGGGAGGGGGTGGTGCAAGCCAACTGAAGAAAGCTCCGGCTGTTGAGACCAAGTTGGCTTGCAGCCTTGAGGAGCTTTATATTGGTTCGAAGAGAAAAATGAAGATCTCAAGAAATGTCATTAAAGAAAATGGGTAAACCTTATTCATCTCTTTTCATTCTCTGCTTTCTATGTTGGTTGATTTTTGTGCTGCAATGAAATTTACATCAAAGAATAATCTAATATCTCATTTCTAAAGAGAAAAGTGTTAAAATAACCCCCTGAATCTTTTTTGAGGGCAATTTTAATCCCAGAGTCTACAAAAGTGTCAATTTAGTCAGGTAATAATTTGTATCCCAGAGTCTAAAGGTGTCAATTTTAATTCCCCCAAATTCTAGGTAATAATTTGTCATTTTTGTATACTCTGAGGCTGAAATGACCCCATGTAAATAGGCAGGAAACTATTTTGACACTTTACTTAATTCCTAAGTATGACTGAAATTGATAGTAGTATCTCAATTATCATAGAACACTTTATTCCCATTTGCTTCCATCCTGAAATTTCGGTTTACACTTTCTCATAGTTACTTGAGCAATTCCCTCAAATAAGCTAGTTTTTCTTTACTCTTCACACTTTGGTAAATAATAAATTACAACGAGTACAACAACAACACTAGCCTTTATTTCACTAAGTGGGGTCGGCTGCATAAATATTTTTTCTCAATTGTGTCCGATTGAGTGTCATTTTTCATTTAATTCTAATAAATTAAAGATCATTTTTCTTCAATTATTTTTAGGCCTACCTCTATCTTTCTTAACACAAGTCAAATTTAAAAAATCTACTCTGCTAACCGGATCATCAAATGGTATAACGTGACCAAACCATCTAAGATGACTTTCTCTAATCCTGCTTGTCACTAGAGCTACACCAACTCTTTCACGGATATATTCGCTTCGCACTATGTCTCTAAGTGTAAAAGTCTATCATCCACCTAAACATTCTCATCTCAGTAACACTTAACTTAGTTTTATGCTTCTCTTTTAAAGGCCAACATTCACCGCCATAAAGCATTGTAGATCTCACCATCATCTTAAAAATTTTCTTTAGTGGAAGTAGTACTTTTCTATCACACAATGGGCTCGGTGTATTCCTCCACTACAACCGGTCTACTTTTCTATCATCCACCTAAGCATTTTATAAAGGTCGCTATGTAACTATTGAATTAAACTCAATATTTTTCAAGTCATTAATATTATTATTATTATTATTATTATAATATATATATATATATATATATATATATATATATATATATATATATATATATATATATATATATATATATATNTATATATATATATATATATATATATATATATATATATATATATATATATATATATATATATATATATATATATATATATTAATATATTACATGAAAAGATTCAGATATTAGCTTTCTTATAGCTTTCATACTTTAGCAGATGTGGTTATAAAAATCAAATCTCCACCATAAAAATTTCTAGAAAGCATCTAGAAAACGATAGCTAACTAGAACGTGCCAACACTTTCCAAAACAAAGCACCGGGAAAGCCACGCCAAACAAACACTTTAATCATTGTTTGATATCCCAATGATCACAATACTCATATTTTTTCAAACTACTCAACCCTAATGATCCTAACAACTAATGTAAAAGCAAACTTTAAATGCAGCCAAACAGTTCCCGAGTCAGAAATCCAAACAATTGAGGTAAAACCTGGGTGGAAAAAGGGGACCAAAATCACCTTCGCCGGCAAAGGCAACGAGCAGGCGAACTCCGCCCCCGCAGACCTCGTCTTTATAGTCGACGAGAAACCTCATGAGGTCTACCAAAGGGAAGGAAATGATCTTATTGTTCATCAGCAAGTTTCATTATTAGAATCTCTAACAGGAACTACAGTAAAGCTGACTTCTCTTGATGGAAGGGATTTAGCCATCCCAGTTACTGACATCATAATCCCTGGTTATGAGCTTATCATAGCTAAAGAAGGAATGCCTGTAGCCAAGGATCCCGGAAGGAAGGGGAACTTAAAAATTATATTTGATGTGAAGTTCCCAACAAGGCTTTCAGCTGATCAAAGATCTGCTCTCAAGCGAATTCTGGCAGGTCAAGCTGTCTAATTTTTATTTCTGAATTGTTTTTCTTTCTTTAGGATTTGTTTGGGATCATTTCTATGTCTTTATTTTTTTATTTTTTATTTTAAATAATAATTTATTTTTAAAAGTACTCGAAATAATTAATAATTAATATTTATTTTGAGTGTTTTTAGAAATAATTAATTATGTTATAACATACTAAATATATTCCGAAAATTAGAAATGATCCCAAATGGCCTCTTATTATAATTTTGACATGGCTTAATTTTTATTTAATAAATATTTTTTTTATTATATCATTTTAATAGTCGATGTATTCTTTATTTCTGAATTTGTTTGCAAGTTTGAAATGATGTGCTTTTGTGCACTTATTCTGATCAAAATTAGGTTAGAATATATATATATATATATATATATATATATATATATATATATATATATATATATATATATATATATATATATTGCTCTTTATTTATATGATTGATACTTCATCTATATGCCAAATTAATGTCATGTCATTAATTTGAGCTATATGCATGTAAATAAGTGTTTAGGGATAGATAAATGTGCAAGAATTGTGAACCATGCAAGTAAATGCCTCTCAAAATTTTCATGATCTTGAATTTTTAATGTTGCCTACAATTATAATAAATAATCAATAATCATCTTGGTAAACACAAATGTAAAAATTATAATCATGAAAGGGTTTGGGTCAAGTCATCTTCTTTTTGAACTTGATTATTTTTATAATGCTTATTCTTCGACTTTAAGTTTATAAGTTCAAGTTAACTTATCATATATATATATATAAAAGATAGTGCTATAATACAATAATAAAATGATAAATAATATATTTTTTTTCTATATTGCCAGATCATGAGCTAACAAGTCAAATAGATTTTGTTCTGCTTACTCATTTGATTTAGAAAATATCCAAATTTTTAGTCATCGATAAAAAAAAATTAGAATTTTACCGAAGGATTTACATGCTGCACAATTCTTATGAATGTACAAATATAACACCAAAACTTTAATATTAATACAAATAGCCATAATATTTTTAACATTAAATCAGAGTTAACACTAGAACTAACATTTTATAAACAAATATACCTTTATATGCATAAATTTTAAAATGATTATAATTATAAATTATTACAAAATTTAAAAATCAAGCTTTACATTTTAGACGTGTAAACACACAAGTACTGTGTTACATGCATACAAATCCCACAGTTTTAGTGCAACATTTTAATGCATAGATTTATGATGACACCAAGGTGTAATAATACGAACAGTAAAATTTGGGGTTAGAACTGTAAATACACATAAATTATGTGGCAAGTATGCAAATTTCCCTAACATAAAATACAGCATGATTTTCTCCATCATAGAAGGCTTGTGCATCAAAAAAAAACCTTAAACGAGGTTACAATGGTTAGGAGGAGGATTAAGTTAATTATTGAACAATATTCATTTGCCTAAACCTCTAATACGATTGCATTGGCTTAATTACAAGCTTATAAAATTAATATACAAAAATATGTAATAGGTTACCACAAATAATATTTGAAGGAGATGAATATATCAATTCCATCGTTCAGCATCTACTGGAAGCTTGTAAATCTGCTGGAACTATCAAAATCATCAGTGGTTACAAAATAGAATTGGTAATTAAAGGGGGTAATTACATGCATACCACCCAATTCCTATGTATTTACATATCCAACACTTATACTCAACTTTCTACATTATATACCACCCAAATCTTTCATGTCACACTCAAATCCAACACCCTTTCATGCATAGGTAAGATGGCATTATGTAAAGGTTGAAGTTTAGGCTTTAGATATGTAAATAAATAGGAATTTAGTGGTATGTATGTAAATCTTCTACAAAGAATATGTATATAGTTGTACATATGAATGCTTATGCACATGTTCGTATGTACTTTTTCATTTAGATTTTGATGAATATAGACAAAGAATCTGCCTTGGAAGATCAAAACCAAACCGATTTTTGGCTTGCATCAACATCGATCAAAGCTTTCGAGCCATGAATGGATCAAACCAAGCCAATTTTTTTATCAAATAGGTTTGGGTCAAGAGTGGATTGAAGCTTTGAGTCGATCTATAGCCAAGTTCAGGCCACGAAAGCTTCAATCCACTCAAAGCTTCAACTTAAAGTCAGGATTGAAGCTTTCGTGGCCTGATTCAGGTTAACCCAAAGTTGATCAAATTTGGCCAGAAGTTGGCTTAAAATTAACCTGAATTTGACCTAAATAATAATCATGTATATATTACATAGAATATGTGGCTCGGGCTCACGTTAATATGTTTAAAGGTGGGTCATAATCAAGTTAACTTTCAGAATCATTTAATATTTGGGTCGAGTTCAGATCAAACAATTTCAAGTCGGGTCCAACCCAAATTCAACCCATGAACCCAATCAATCATGGTGCACAATGGAAGTACCAATATAGAACGCACCTTAGAAATTATTTTTAGAGAAGATCTGAAAATAATACCAGCTGATTCATAACAGCTGATCAGTCTGTACTGCTTGGGAGGGCCGAGGTTTCAGCAGTTGCCTCAGTGACGCCATTACACTGGAGAAGGAAGGTCTTTTCCAGGGCTCACTGTAGTTGTTTAAGATAACTTTTGTCAGGAGGGTTGGTAAAAAGAAAGATGAAATTAAGAGACATTTGAAATATGGGGCATTTACATGCATACCACCCAATTCTTATGTATTTTGAATATCAAGCACCAATATTTATTTTTTACATTTATAGCACTCAAAATTTTTATATTACATTAGAAGAATACCGTCATTTTAACTTTTAAGAAGTGAAATACAACTTTTCATGCATGAGTAAGATGATGTGTATATAAAAACTGAAGTTTTGAGTGTTAGATATGTAAATACATAGGAATTGAGTGATTCGTATAATTTAAAGAATTTTCTCAACCTGGCCCAGCAAGACTCGATAATTGAAGCCACAACTGGGTTCATATCACTTGGAATATCAAGCCTTCTACTCTTGAAGCCGACAGCCGCCACCACCTACACAAGAAAATAATAGCCACATTGAGAAAAAATTATTACATCCGGTCTCTGGACTGGACGCAAAATTTGCGTCTGGAGACTAGTGGGAGCGTGTCACGTCGCAAGTGAGCCCCACCTCTCTAAAAAAACTACCCAATCAGTATATTACAGTGGGGTCCACTTGCCACGTGGCAATTGCCTGCTGGACTCCATACGCAAATTTGTATCCAATGTCCTGATACAATAATCGCTCCACATTAAGGGTCCCAACCCAAAGGCCCCGCAAGGCGGGAGTTTTGTTATTTTACAGAGAGATAAAATCAGAAATCATGGCACTAATTTTCAAACCATGACAACTACGACCGGTAAAAACAAACCAATCATGAACAAAATTTGATCCGAATATAGTGACCCAAAGTTTTAGCATTAGAGGAATGTTTATAACTGGCTACAACAAGTGTTTATAACAAAAATGAATCAATTGTAAGATATAATAGGTGTTAGAATTAAGCGCCCAAATCCAACGCTGGCTTTTTCTAATTGACTAAAATTGATGAGACAATCAGGCTGCTGATGCAAAGGTGTCTATCATGATGAGCACTATTTGAAAACAAAAAGTTTAAGAAAAATTTGCATACATAGCACACAATTCTTATGTATTTACATATCTCACACCTATAATTTCATATTTACATACATAGCACTTTGGTGTTTTAAAACTACGCATGAAAAGGTGTATTCTGCTTTTAAAAAGTGATATTAGTGTTATTTCTTTAATGTGAAATTAAACATTTGGGAGCTATGTGTGTGAATATGAAAGTTTAAGTGTGAGATATGTAAATACATAAGAATTGTGTGCTACTCAAGTAAATGCCTCGAAATTTAAATCATAGAAGCAATGCAAAAAATAATAATATCTAAGAATAAATGAGAATAAAGTCCGGAAAAAAAATAAAATTGCATAGCTGGACCAAATAAGGCTTTCCAATAAATAAAAATAAATAAATAAATAAATAAATAAATAAACTCGATGACTACTCCGAAAATTTGTGCCCATCTCTCTTGCTTAGGAGTGCTTTGTGTTTATTATTTCGGGTCAATGTTTCACAAAACAACTGAAACAGTGGATGAGGCACTACCAAGATATTTCGTCCTCATTTCGTGAGGATTTATTTTTTAGTCGGGATCCACATTTCCCATATGCACAAGATCTTATAGTTAATTACCCATTTTGATAATAAAAGAGCGCTTTTGATTAAGTCTAGCCATTAAGCACGAAAAATTCAATATATATTGTAGAAGTAGACTTAGAATTTTGAATTATAAAATTTATCGATGGTGGGGAAATAATGATGAACCCAATCAAAATCACATGATTTCGTTGTCTTGGTTTGTCATGATCACTAGTCAACTTAGTCAGAGGATGTAGTCAACTCAACCTAACTAAAAGATCATTTTCAATAACCATGGGTTATATCGTCCAAGAGACCCTCATAAATTTGAGATAGAAGTTTATCTAAAGGGACAAATTTAAGTTAGTCATAACTAATAAAGATTTTGTGTCAATCAAATATACTCTTATGACTGACAATTCAAATGATAGGAAGCCATTGAGGAATATATGGGTTGCAACCATGACCATAATTTAATCATGAAATTTGGCGTGAAACCACTCAATCAGAGAGTTTTGATCAGAATTGCTACTTTTTATGGAGGCGCTAGGTCAAACCAATGTGAAATTCATTATTTTGTAAGTTGAACTCAAATAAAAGTTAGTTACTCTTGACAAATTATTGTGGTAATGGGTGGAGTTTGCCTTGAGCCTTTTAAGTGATAAATTTTAACTTGAATATTTTATTTTGTTAGTTTGAAAACTTAATTTGAAAGATTTGATTTAAAAATTGACTCCTGCAATTGAAATTTCATATCAACTCAGCCATCATAGAGATTTGGGACATTTGAAATACTTATGCTTGAAATTTATTTGAAATTTGACACTTGAATATATATAAACTATCAGTGTTATCAACTCTAATCTTTATGAAAAGAATGATCAGACTATGTGATTTAGACTTGTAAATTTTTATACTTATAATTTGAACATTATTAAAAATTACTAGACTCATAAACATCAGTCCTTAAGAGAATGAGGATCGGAAAAGTTGAGTGGGACTGATAAACCTACTCTATCGACAAAATGTGACCCAATTGAGATCATGCATAATTCAATCATCTTGAGTATGATTTCAATAGAGTTTTTATAACTTTAAGACAAGCACAGACTTTTTACAAAAAAAAAAAAAATTGTACACTTTTTTTTAAATGAGAGTAATTTGAGTGCAAATTTCATTTGCGCACATGCGGTATTATTAGACCATTTAAGTTTAGGCATTTAGTCAATTTAGTGGAGCATGTGCGTGTTTACTTTTACAGATGTACATGCATCTTGATACTTTGTTGTAATTGCATAAATTTTGGCATACTTATAAGATGTGATTGCATAATAATTTGTACTCTTGGAAGATGTTATTTGAGATTTGAGACTCATAATATACAAATGCATACATTATAAAGTATTTGCAAGTCTTTCGAGACAAAATATTGAAGTTGAAAATATCTCGAAGTGACATTACAAGACTTAAAATTATCCAAACTTTGTTAATTACACGGATACTTTTGTTCTTTAGATGCATGTACATAACCTGAAAGTACAACTAATGACATGAAGCTTAAAGTGTTTGCACAAATCTTAAGATATTTATATCCAAATTAAGCACAACCTTAAGACTTATTAAATCACCAAATCACTCAAACCTCTTCAAAATTTATCTGAATACTATAGCCTTTGGAATGCATGTAATGTTTCATTTTGAGCTTTAAAAGAGTCATAATATTATGTCTACTTGGAAGTTGGAGTTGCATATTCAGTGGCGCGTGACTTAAATTTGAAATTTGATTCATGCATTTCAAAACATTGATCATTTGCATTTTTGCCTCAAAATATTAAATTTTTAAAAAAAGAGGTTTAATTTTTACCATGATCAAGCCCAATCAGTTAAAAATTTGAATTAGATCGTAAATTAAAAATGTTTAAAATTAAACCCATTATGTGCTAATCTAATAGCTAGAGGGAGACACCAAACTTCATAGTTGTAACCTAAGTACTACAGAGAAAAACAAAATAACTAACCTGTGCAGGATTTAAATTACTCCATGGTTGTTGCAAGGTCATAAGCTCCCATAAGATCACACCGAAGCTGTACACGTCAGACTTCTCATTAGAAGGTTCATCGCGAAGAACTTCCGGCGCCATCCACTCCGGCTGACATGAGAAGATGCAGTGTCAGCAATTTAAATAACTTGTATTATAAATAAGGGTGTTTACATACACACCACCAATTCCTATGTATTTACATATCTAAAACCTCAACTTTTAAGTTTTTACATAAGACCAGCTCTTTCATATTGCATAAAAATATTAATATTTTAATTTTTAAAAGATGAAATACACCCTATCATGCATATGTAATGTGGCATAAATGTCAAAGTTGAAGTTTAGGTGTTATATATGTACATCAATAGGAATTGCGTGGTATGTATGTAAATCTTACTTAGATATAATGATGATAATAAACAGAGAGCCACTTACAGTCCCGGCAAGAGATTTCGAAGAAAGATATGTGCTTGCCTTCAACCTTGAAAGGCCAAAATCACAAACCTGGATGAACGATTGCAGAGATGAGATAGAAAAAATTGCGTAATAGTACAAGTTGATTAACACGCAAAAATAAATAAATTAAATTCTAACAAACATATTTTGATGCCATTTGCTTGACTTCCCGAAAAACATAAGCAGTTAGTAGTTATTAGTTTTGATAAATAGGAGTGATACCGGAATTAACCCAAATCAATCCAATCTTCTGGGAGTCAACTACTGAACTGAACTAAGTCTGAGTGTCTCGGCTCTAATGTTGAATACCCCTAAGGTCATCTATGGTCGGCTTAACCAGATCTGAAGTGGGGGTTACATGAACCTCCAACGCAAGATGGTGGCACTGATGGTAAGGTAACGACCCTGATATCTTGAAATGTCCTCTGTCATGTCAATCCTGTGTCTAGAGCCGGTGTCTCAGTACCATCAACCTCTGTCGTCACTGAAACTTATCGCATTGATGCTGCTCTGCTGGCAAGGGCCAACGGGAGAAGGGTTATGCGCTTTCCACCCTTAGTGAAGGAATATGTGCTTTTGAATCCTTCGCGTTGATTCCTCCTGTTAGATTGCCACAGACTCCCCCACAAAAGTGGCAGGCATCTATTGGGACTACGCCGCACCACACCTGATCCTGCAGTTGGCTACCAATCGAAAAATCCACGAGGCACCTCTTGTCAATGCTGACATTGTTTTCCCTCATCAGTCACATAAAAGAATATGGTTGGAAGTGTCTTTTGAGTCATAAGACCCAATTTTTCTACCATTTATGTATATGTTGCATTCTTATTGCTCCTTCCATCAATAATGAGACTGCATACCTTCTCGTTCACAGTGCAACAAGTGTAGAATATATTGCGATGAAGTCATTATGGATCTCTAATATTCACAGTCTATAGGACTCGTCAAACCACGAGTGTCTCTCCTTCATCTGGTGGTAGATGATACACCTCACCCTGTTCCTCAGCTTTCTCCTCATCGCTGACCTCCTCCACGGCACACTGTGCGGTAAAAGACGGCTCAGCTCGTCGGGCAGTTAGAGGCAATGTGGCCAAATCCATTGCATATGAAGCATTTTCTGGAGAGGGTTGTAGTAGACATGCTACTCTGCTCAAGCTTCTTCTCACTGAGGATGATTTTATCCTAATCCAAACCAGCTTTCTCAAGTCTTTGAGGTGTGCTCCTGTCGTTGTCCCCAACTGTGGATGGTTGTCTAACTGGTGGTGGTTGTCTACTTTATTTATTTTGTCTTTCTACTTTCAGTTCTAAGGTTCGGACATCCCCAAGTGACCAATACGGCTGTAGTTGCACCATATTGCTATTAGCGGGCTTCAGGCCCTCAAGGCACCGGGCTACTGTGTGTTCTTCCAGCTCGATCAGCTCGCATTTCATTGATAAGTAGTCGAACAGAGCTCTGAACTCCTCCATGGAAAAATCTCATTGTTTGTAAATTGAGTTTCAGAAACATGTCCTAGAGGTAATGAGGTGGAAGATATTTTTTCTGCATGGCTTTCTTCATCTTTTCCCACCAGATAATCTTATTTATACCTTCTTTTTCCCCTATCTGTGTAAGTGCTCCTAACACAAAGAGGCACTCTTCTTCAACTTGATAACAGCTAATTTGACACTCTTATCCTCTGGCACATCTTAATACATGAAGAACCGTTCAACATATTGTAGCCAATCAATAAATTCATCTAGATCCATACCTCCCTCACACTATGGTAGAACCACCTTGATTTTGTAGTTTGTCATCCAACTAATGTCTCCGCTCTAGGCCTCGTCCGATATTAGATTCTACAACGTCGTGGCACTTCATCTTTATCCTTGACATCCTCCCTATGGAATTATTGTTTGAGATGAGAGGCGTGTTGGCATCTTGGTTGGTGGATACCAATTTCATCATTGGGATAGTGCCCATGTTGAGCTTCAAGCAATCAAAGCTTTTTAGCAAATATGTGAACCATGGATTTTCGAAGTTAAAGCTATTATCATCGAGGGCGATAACTACAACATTATGAGTTTTTTTGCGGTCTACCATGAAGGAGGTTTGGTTTCATCGACCTAAAGAGGCACTGGAATTTGCTTATCCTTTAAACTTTAGGTAGCTTTTATTTTTCTATATACCGATGAAATGTAATAGACAGCTCATAATTGTGTCAATCGTGCTCTTAGGGGTTCTTTTATTTTTTATGCATAGAGTGATGAGAGGGAACTATCTAGCATTTTGGTAGATGATAGGTCCATTTTTTGTACAACATAGTTGCATAGTTTTTGTACTTTTTGATATAGTAATGCAAATGCACACTTTCAAGGAAGGGGTTGAAATTTTTGTCCCTTTCTCCTCTTCAACTTTCCCTGTCACCATCAAGATAAGTGCCTACCAAGTATCATTCTCGATGTCCGCCAATCCCAACTAAAATTGGCGATTCTCTCGTGGTATCTCTTCCCAGGTAGGCTTAAGCATGTATCATCTTTGTGGCATGGCTAAGGTTTGGGAATATGAAAAAAAATTTTGATGGAGTGGTGAGGTGAATGCTAGAAAACCTTAAACATATGAGGTTATCTCTCATACCGAAACATACCAGAGATTAACCCGAACTATTATAGAACAACAAATAAGATTACTTGAAGCAAATAAACGGTTACAACCAACACACTTGAAAGAAGAAATACAATAACATGACATAAGCAAACACCAATAAAGTGTATCCCAAGGGTTGTGGAAGTCGATTGGGTGGATCGGAATGACTGGCAGGGATGGCGGCAACAAAGGAATGCTGGTGGCAGTGAAGGAAGAGACGCAGAAATGCAGAGACAACAAGTATGGAGGTTGTATTGGGTGATGGCAGTGAGGAGTTGGGGTTGATAGCGGTAGAAAAGCAGGAAGGAGGTGTTCCATGACTGTCCTGGGTAGCAGCGACACAGTGGGAGGGCTGGGACAGCATGAAGGAAGTGTGGTTTGGGCGGCAGCAATGATGAAAGAGGGGGAGACAGCTAGTGGCTGAAGACTATAAAAAATAGAAATCTAAGTGTCGTTGTGGGCGGCTGCAGCGAGGTACAGAGGCTGCAGCGAGGTACGGCGGCAGGGAATGATGTGGGAGGAAGCGGAAAGGATTGACAGAAGATAATCACCACCTTGGGAAAGAGTTACATCCTGAGCACCACCCAATCCCTCGGATACAACCCTCAAAGAGAAAAATAGACGCCATCTCTATCCTAACATAAATCTGAAATCAGGAAGAAAAATTGTACCCGTAAACAACAAATAACATATTTATAATAAATACTAGTAGCTATGATAAGAAGGAAGTAGAAAAAAAAGGAAATACAAAAAGAAAGGGAATAAAAAAGGCAAGAAATCAAATAGGAAAAATGGACTATAGTGTTGTAGCAGCTATACAGTACAACGTCTGGTAAGCTCTTGCGTCAAAGAGATACAAACTTCTTCTAAAATTGGATTTTGGTCAACGTTTTAGGGAAAAAAAAATAAATAAATTAGTGGCATTTACATGCATAGCACACAATTCTTAAGTATTTAAATATCTGACACCTAAACTTTCATATTACACCAATAGCACTCGAATCTTTAACATGACATCAAAAATAGCACTATTGTTACTTTTTAAAAATGAAATGCATTACAACACCCAAGTACTATGTATAAATATATCAATGTTTAGGTATGAGATATTTAAATACATAAGAATTGCGTGCTAGGAATGTAAATTGTCCAAAAACTATCCTAACAGCTGATAGTTTGAATTAAATGAACAAGTTTTTAGGCCTTACTTTCACCGTGTACTTCTTGTCAACCAAAAGATTTGGCGACTTCAAATCCCGATGGACAATTGGCGGATTGCGCTTATGAAGATAGTTCATGCCCTTTGCCTGCAAAAGGACTCATATTTCACAAACAATAACTAAATTTACAGAGAATATTAAAAATCAATTCTCTAATTTAGGAGCACATTTGAGAACAAAAAAATCGCATGGGGCACTCACATACATATCACAAAATTATTTTGTATTTACATATCTAACACCTAAAGTTTCAATTTTTCACTTTTATAACATTCAAAATCTTTCATATCACATCAAAAATACCACAATCATTAACTTTTAAAAAGTGGAATACGCCTTTTCATGCATATATAAGGTAGCATTAATGTAAAAATCAAAGGTCAGGTGTTAGATATGTATGAATTGTGCGACATGTATGCAAATCTTCGGATTTGTGAATTCAGTGACAGCAGTGGACAATAAAATTGTCATATTAAGGCATACCACATCAAAAGCCATATTTAATCGACGCCTCTCATCTAATACTTCTTTCATACCCGGCTTATGCAAAAGGCTATATAAGCTCCCTCTGCAAATTATAAAAAAAGTAAAAACAAACCGAGCAGAAGGATAAGATTACTCCCAGAAAATAATTGGAATGACAACAATAAAGAAAATGTAATCACCTTGATAAATACTCGGTAACAATGGATAGATGAGGAGGTTCAGTAACAGCACCCATGAAAAGCACTATATTGGGATGCCGCAAGCTTTTCATTATGGAAACCTGGCATCCAGTACAACATCAGCGAGGAACAAAAAAATGTATTTTTTCTTCCAGGGGGAGATGGGGTGGGGGCATTAACATATATACCTCCAAATTTTTGTGTATTTACATATCTGCCACTTAGTTGTACTTTTTACTTACACCACCTAGATCTTTCATATCACATCAAAAATATCACCAAATTTAACTTTTAAAAAGTGAATACACCTTTTCATGTATGGGTAAGGTGGAAAAGTATGTAAAAAATAAAGTTTTGGTGTTAGAAATGTGAATACATAGGAATTGAGAGGAATGCATGCAAATCTTCCTTTTTTTAAGAAAATATGTGTTCACGATAGTAAAATCATTGGAGGAGATTTGGAATAAGCAATGCTAAATTCAAGCAAGACTTCTGTTCAATGTTCTAAGAGGTTGAGAACTAAGATGAGGTGCTTTAATTGTCATGAGATAGGGTGTGAGCCCTCATAAATTTTATATGTTTAAAATTTCATAAATAAAAATATGTTTAAAAATCAAATATAGAAAAAAGAACTCAACTAAATTCCTAATTTCATAACCATATGATTCGTAATCTATTTTCATATTATAACTGACAAACAAAATATATATATATATATACATAATCTGTTTGATAGGACTAAAATCTTAAGAGGTTAATAGGCAAATTATCTGTTAAATCTTATTTTTATTTAAAAAGAGAAAATTTATTAATAAAGCTAGAACTTAGAGTTAAATAATTTAATTAATTTGAGCAACAGCTTGGTTCTATCGCACTACTAATGGAAAGCAAAAACACTGCTGGTAAGAAATATTTCTTGAAATTCAACAATAAATTTTAGTATGAGCCAATCATTCCTCAGTTTGAATAGTCGTATGATGAATTTAAACTCGCAATTAAGCTTTAAACTAACAATGGCAGAAAAATTACGTGAACCAGCACATAAGCTAAAAGTTGAAACCTCACATAAAAAGAAAAAAAAACAAATATGGGATCATTTTAGTCCCCCAAAACGCAACGCGGGTAAATAAGCTCCCCCAAACGCACCCTAAGTTTCAAAATAAACCCCTAAATATTTGCATGTGGTCATTTTAGTCCAAGGTTATATAAAAGTGTCAAATTAATCCTAAAACTCCATAAAAGATTATTTTGGCTCCCATTAAAAGAGTATAGGTTCTAAATTTGAACTTTTATAGACTCAGAGACTAAAATGGCCCCCCTACAAAAAGTCAAGGGACAATTTTGGCACTTTTCTCAAAAATCTATATTTTCCATATAAAAAAGATGAAAAATAACAAGCGTTGGACTACAGAAATAAATAAAATAAAATAATCAAGAAAAAAATATGCATAAAAAATCCATAATAGTTCAGCATACCTCTCTTAGAAATTCTTTAAGCTTCTCAGGATGGAAGTCTTGTTCCATAAGAATCTTGACAGCTACTTCCTGCGAATTCCGAAAATGACAAGTTTAACAATTAATTATCTTATAGTGCAGAAACCAAAAGATGCTAAACAATTCAAATTCATGGTATAGTAAAAAATTTACAAAAAAACAAAGAAGCAGCAGAAAATCATAAACTTGCCCAATAAACATCACCTAAACTTGAAATAAAGACACAAAAACCAAAAGGAAAACAAATAAAACCTTGGATAATTAATCAAAAACTGGTATTTAATACCAACTACATATTTGATTTACAAATATATGGCTTCATTGGCCATGAAATTCTCTTTGAAAGAATAAAATAAATGATAAGCTGAAAGCCCCTCTCAACACAACCACAAATCATGGCATTCATTACAAATCCAGATAATTTCCAATCATCCCAATGAAGGACAAATTTAACCATTGAGAATCCCCTCCCAGAAAACCTTTGGCATTTCAACTGACCACATAAAATTTAGAACTATAACCAAGTACACTGGCAAAATGCCTCAAAATATAACTACAGACATTCAAACACTGCTTTGATAGCCACTCAAGAGCCCAGAAATCAAATAAGACGGTTAAAGGAATAGGACGGGGCCAAAAACAAATATTAGATGAAGGCAAGAAAGGCAAGTCAAAATTATTTCTGGTTTAGATGGCTTATAGAATCCTTATTGTTATGTAAAACTGTCAATAACATATATTGTTGCAGTATTTAGGCATCAAGGCATAGAAGAGGGATAGGTTGGATGCAAGAGATCATTAGAATTTGCTTAACATAAGCTTGACTGCTTAGCCAATCACTTATTGATGTTGAACTTAGTCTACAGTTGTAGTCAGAACACAATGTTTGAGTTTATAATTAGTCAAATGAAATGCGATTGGAACCTTTGTTTAAATTTCCACGGATTTTAAGCGTACCTATGATGCATGAGGCATTCTAGATATGAGGAAGAGACTCCCATGGCTCTGTTTTAAGGCTCATAGAACTTTTTGATTACCAAAAATGTTGTTCATTGGATCCTCTTGACCCCTATTCCCTATAGTTCTACTTGAATTCATGGAATACTCGTCTGGCAACATTATGAGGGACTAGAAGGACCTCCAATTTTTTCATGTTCCAGCAGCCGTTTTTGTACTCCGGTTGCTCTGATTTTAAGCAGACTAATTTTCTACTTTCTCGATTTTGATTAGTTAAAATTAGGATCGGTGTTGGTGAAAAATGAATCTGACTGAATTATTATTCTCTGTTAATCCTTTAGTTCGCTGGAAGGGGTCAAATAGGGCGTGCACTATTTTGACTCTATTATGGCAAACTTGGTTGAACTTCCATGATTTTTATATTCTAGCAGCTATTTCGAAGCTCCTATCCCCATATTTGTTTTCGAATTTTTCTTTTCAAATCCTTCAATTCTCATCCAATAATCATTCTAACATTGCAACTACAGTAGTTCATGTAATTCCACCAGCTGCTCTCCTTAGGATTCTTTACAAGCCTTAATGTAGGTATTATCTCTCGAAAATCAAGGCTATTGTTCTTCTATTGCATATCCCAACATATTCGCCNACAACTGGGCCAGGCCCCGTGGTTTTTCCCTTTTACGGGTTTTCCACGTAAAAACTTCTGGTGTAATCACAGCTCGATTCATTTTTATCTGAGTGTGTGCTGAATTCTCGTGCAACGCTAAGACGATAATCCATTACTCTACCGCCGCGAATTTTCTAGCACGCATCACACTTGATGCAAACTGACCAAATCACACAAAACCATCAGACAATATCGTTGGAGAATTACACATAAGACGAAAGTTCGATTGGCATGTTATAAGTGGTTGACCAGAACAGAAAAGCATTTTGAGGTTGTTCTGGTTGTCAAACAGCGAAAATGAGTAGAGAAGACAACCTCATCCCTTGGTTGGCCAATAGAAAAAAAAAAGGCAAGAAACTATCATAGCAAGGGATAAAACTGTAGAACTGTAGGATACATAATAATCAGTTGGGGCTGTTAAAATGTCAAAAAACCTTACAATTTTTTTCAATTTTTTATTGTAGCGGATCAAATGATAATAACAAGCATAACATCATAAACATGCTTCATTATCTATCATTATTAATTTTCAATTGGGGCATTTACATACATAGCACGCAATTCTTATGTATTTAATATCACATCAAGAAAAAGCCCTACTACCACTTTTAAAAGGTGAAATACCCCTTTTCATGCATATATTTAAAGCACCAAAGTGACATGTATATAAATATAAAAGCTTAGGTGTGAAATATGTAAATACATAAGAATTGTATGCTGCGTATGTAAAATTCCTTTTTCATTTATGATTACTTCCAAATGCATGTCTAGACCTTAAATGAACATTTAGGCAAAAAATTCTGTTGTTTTCTCTGCATGATAAATAAATATGACAGCCTATTCGACAATGACAGAAGATTCTCAGAACTTGTTACATAGCTTAAGTATGGCTAATATGATCGTATTAAAGAAAAAAAAAAGAAAGTTTACAAGTGACAGCCTGAAAGTAAACTGTACCCTGCAATGTCAACCTAGGTGTAGTTATGAACTAGTTTTAACTTTGAATTATCTAAAAAACAATTGCAAAGGTGTATGGAACATACCAAGCTACAATTAATGTTCAGCTATCTGCATGCATCATTCATATGATAAAACAACCAAATTAAAAAATAATAATAATAATAAATCTATTTTATAAATAAATTAACAGATTTGATATTAAGAAAAATAAGTAAAATTACAATGTACAAAAACATACCAAAATTACAATGTACAAAAACATACCGAACCATGCCATTCAGCACGATGAACTGTCCCAAAAGAACCTGAAAAGAAAATACTCAGACACTCACAACAATGAAAAGAATTACCTCATCTGCAACCGTCAATAAAATTTGTAGTAGTAAAATCGCAACTGAAAGAACCAATGAGAAAAATAAAATATTGAAGCATTTACATACATACCATCACTTAAATCTATAACATCACATCAAAAATATCACATCTGACATCACTATCCTTTTAAAAATGAAATACAGCTTTTCATGCATACGTTTATGACACCAAGATGTAAAAAATGTAAATATCTAAATTTTGGGTGTGAGATATGTAAATACATAAGAATTGTGTGGTATGTATGTAAATTTCTCTAATATATTTACCTGCTCCGATTCTTTCTTTTAGGACCAAATCACTCCATGGAACCGTCAAATCATCTGTGACAAGAGGTACACTACTCTTGGACTTAGTTATGTTAGCTTTTAAATCATGGAAGGCTAAATTTTGTAAGGCATCCTTCTGCTCATCTTGCGGAATAAGTTTGAGTTGAGTTGATTCTATGGCCACTTGAGAAGCCTCATGTTGGCCATCTGCAGGAGTGACCCTTTCTACATAACGCTGTGGGACTTCGAAAAGCTCTGGTTTGCTTGTGGCAGCAGAAGAAGAAGTTGCATCTGCATTGTTAACGTTATAATGTTTCGAAAAAAACACTGTTCATATTATCTGCAGGACAACTTATGGCCTCAGTAAAAAGAAAAGTATCACACATAGATCATCTAGCAGAAGCACAATCTTTTCTTTTCAAGGCAAGCATCAAAGACACGAGAATTTAACGGATATAAAAACCAGAAACGAAAGCATAATCTGCGCCAAAGGTTTATCTTCATGGACACTTAATAAATTGCAAGATAATTTTGCAGAAAATAAGATCAATTCAACAGTACAGTAGCTTTGACCAACAAAAAAAAAAACTAATTAATATTTGGGGTATTTACGTACATACCACACAATTCTTATGTATTTATATATCTATCACCTAAGCATTCATATTTACATCAATACCACTCAAATCTTTAACATTATACAAAAAATACCACCATCACTACCTTTTTAAAAGTGAAACACAACTTTTCATACAAAGATTTATGACACCAAGGTGTTTTAAGGGTAAAAATCAAATTTTGCGGTATTAGATATGTAAATACATAGGAATTCTTTGGTATGTATACAAATTTCCCTAAATATTTTAAGTTAAAATAGCATGTTAAAAGTCACCTGTTGAAGCATCAGTAAACATCAGGTTCAGAGACCGGCAATCCACAAAATATTGCTTGGCCAAAGATTTGAAATTCTTAGCTATATCACCTGACTTCAAATTTGGAGGGCGCAAAGGTGACAAAATTGTGATGGAGTATGGCCCATTTATCAATGAATTGGGCTCACATAGAAAACCAGGATTTCCAAGCAAATCTACTAAATATTCCCTGCCAATTCGCAATTGGTACAGATTAAAAGAAATCAGGCATTAAAAGACAGAATATACAGAATTTCATAAATATATGAACACAAAATTAAAACATAACAGATAAATAAGAATCTGCTATAATATGGTTTTAAAAACTAAAAAGAAAATGTAAATACAGTTTTCTTGATACAAAAATCAAATAATGTAAGGAGATCCAGTAACAAATTTAAGAAAAATTAGCACATAAGGAAATGTGATTTAGTAGGGTATGACGAGGTAAGCAAAAAACAGATAACGTTGCAGGGCACATATATGATTCCAATGGGAGTTTGCAGGGCATCCATATGATTCCTAAGGGAGTCTGCAGAGCATCGATGCTCGAGATAGCAGATCTCTAATTTGGTTTGCCAAGCAAGGAAGAAATAAGAAAAAATCTGTCATTCACTGTATTTATCATTACCTTTTATTTTACCCTTTCTCCCGCAATTTTTCATCATTGCCTCCTGCTTTACTTAAATTATTTACTAGTTATAAATATGATGTTAATTTATAAAAAACCACCTCATAAGTAACCTACATTCCGGTGGTTAGCGATGGTTTTGTTGCTCCTCATGTAAACTGTTTCAAATACTATTGTTTATCCTCTCAAGTCCTCTCTACTACCTCCTTTTTCTTCATTAGTGAAGAAGGTGGATAAATAATATTTTCTTATTTCTTAATTATCAAATTGCAACTCTTCTCCTTATATAGGAAGCAAGGGCTAGGAAAAACTTAATTCCTGCCATACAACTTATCAAAGACACAACAACCAACCTCTCAAGTCCTACTCCCTCCTTTTTCTTCATTACTGAAGCAAGGTGGATAAATAATATTTTCTTATTTCTTAATTATCAAATTGCAACTCTTCTCCTTGTATAGGAAGCAAGGGCTAGGAAAAACTTAATTCCTACCATACAACTTATCAAAGACACAACAACCACCAAAATGAAAGAAATACAAAGTAATAAGAAATAAGAAAGGAATAAATAAGAATAAATCTCAAACAGGAAACTCAGAATTCCACAATTAGCATTTTTAGCATAGCATAAACTCTATTAGGCAAAGCAGGTTGCTATCCTGCATGATAAACCCAGTGTCATTTTTGTCAGACGTGTAGATTTTTGATATGGTGGATCCATTTTTCTACTCCTTGGTTGATCAATTTATATAATAGGTGGCTACCATGCTGGAATTCCAGATCTATGTCTCATGCTTCTCAAACTAATTATGAAAGCTAGTTAGTCTAAATTTTCTTTAGGCATTCATAATATGTGAATGGTTTTTCTTTGGGTAATCTTCTTTTTATAAATCAATGCAAGTGGATACAAATACCTGTAGACTCTCAATTATTTAAAGCCTGTATTCTTGATAAGAAGAAAGTTTTGCTACTTTTAGCTTTAGAAAGTATGATTGGCACTTCCTCATATGGCTATTGACAAAATATAAATTTTGCAAAAATGCCCTTGTATTGTGAGAAAAGAAATTTTTCAACAAAACTATGTTGACTATTTCAAGGCTCATCCCAAATTAAAGAAACAGTTCTTTAATGCTCCTTTTGTAGAGGTTGGCTCTTTTGATCACATAGTATGGACATGTAAGACTTTTGTGTTGTAAATTATATATCAACCAATTAAGGGTCCTTCTATTACTAGTATTGTTTATTTTCCTTCTGATATTACAATTGTCCTCAGCAATGCTAAATTTGATTATATGCTGAAAGAATGCGACTAATGACTCAAGCTCAGTCCATTCTCAAGATTCTATCAGATATTCATTTAATTTTGTGAAAAAAATGTTTTAGCTGATGTTTACTCATCAAAGAGCCAATAATAAAATTATTTCTACATTCTCCCATATTTACTAAATTCCAAATAAAACATAAAAACTTCCTTTATGATTTTAGCATTATCAACATAGCAAATGTCTGAATATTGACATGCATCCTTCCTTCCTAATTATCCATTATATCATCACGATTCAATGTTTTTTTTTTCTTTCAATGATGGCATTTCTACATGACTGCTAATTCATATAACATTCTTAATGGGTAGTTATAAAATTTCATAGCTATAAGTACAAAATCATGAACCTCCTCTCTTATAATCGTCTCCCACTCCTCCAAGTTAAAACCCTAATTCCCCACCAAACCTTGGCCATCTCTTTAGCGCATCAGTCACCGTGAGTTTGAATACTTCTATATTTTTGGACTCATGGTATGATATTTTGGTGACTCTTCTTGTGAGCTGTTCTTGATGTCAACGCCACCCTATTGTATCAGCATGTTGTCTATCCTTGGCCCTAGGGATCCTCTATCACTCCAACCCTTTTTTTCTATTTTCGCCTTCGATGTACTTTTGCACATTCTCTCATGTTTGTGGTCATGCTTGATCACTTTCGTTGCATCTTTTACATTTGGAGTAGTTTGTTATCCCATCTACTACTACATTAGTTTCTCAGAAGGCTTTGGTTAACCACTTTGTGAAATCACCATCACCTCTTCTTGTGGTCCCTAATGTCTCCAAAGCTTCTCTTTTTTCTTCTCTAGTGGTCAAGCCCCCTTTTCTATCGGCCTCCATGCTCGTTTGCAAATGTGCTTTGTGGTTCAAATGCAATGAATAACCTCCGCTCTCCATAATATAATCTTCCACTTTCTTTTTTTTTTTATTTTTTTTTTTTGTCAAACTTCTACAACCATCAATATAAACGGTCTTCTTCTTTTGAAGGCAAGCCTACTCTACTCTTTTCGGATTGAGAAGTACTTGTGATCGTTAGGCCTCTCTTCTTTTCACTTATAGAAAATTTTTCTATATGCTTCGCAAGTTTTTGATTGATTTACAACTAATTGATGACTACTCTAGTTGGCTTTATTGACCTTAAACAAATCATCATAAAACCTTCATTAGAAGCATATTTCATCAGACTTCTTCTCTCGACGCTCATACTATATTAGTGGAATACCGTTGCAAATGTTAAAAGGTTCCCCTCATTTTAATTGCTCAATGGAGCATCCTATCACTACTGTTTGGATCTCTTTTCCACAATTATGTCTGCATTACTTTAACCAATCTATCTTCTTCTCTTTAGATTCATTACAAATGGATACTGAAACAACTCATTTTTCTAGGCCCGTTATGGTAGAGTTGTGATGAAATTAGATATTACAACTATATTTTATTAAAAATTGTGGATTGGATCTCGATCATCGAGATATCGATAGAAAATGAAATTTTAAAATATTAAATCATATTGTTCTTATTGTCATATTTTTAACATAATTTTTTTTAACGTGCCAAGTCACATCCTGAGCTAAGGCTTCCAAAATTTCAATCACATACCCTTTCAGTTGATGCTCGAATTGATCATTCTCGTTGTTTGGTATAAAACCTCCCATCATCTAATTAGATCTGGTCTTAAAATATTGAACCAGGATCATTAAATGATATTCAAGCTCCAGCTAACCCCATTTCAGTTGTTGATACTCCATTGAGAATACTCCGAAAGTTTTTAAAATGCCGTAGTTTCAATCAATTTGTGAACAGAATGGTGTTTATTTACTGTTCTAATTCTGAGTAGAGCAATCAGATTGTTAATTCCCTGAAAGACAAAATATTTCATCTATACTATAACAGGTAGGAATCGTAAGAAGATTCATCACCACTTTCCATTGTTCACTACACTTAAAGCTAGACAATCTAAATGATTTTATACTATCCAATGCATTTCTCTTTTTATTTCGACATTTCTAATAAATGTCTTTGATGTTATCCAGTAAATAAATGTAACTTTGTTTATAAAAAAATCTCCTTAGTTAACCACTAATAAAACAATCCATAACTAATCCCTTTATTCATAATCCAACAAAAAAGCTAAGAATCTGTCAAAAAAACTCTTGAATCTCCTAATACCCTACATAAACCTCTTGATTGCAACTTAAAGGACCAAACCAACACGCGCACACACAACCGTAAAAATAATTCTTTCAATCCCCTTTCCCGACCCCGTCAAAAATTATAAAAAAAAATGCAACCTTTCAAAATAAACTAAACCCTAACCCTAACCCTAGCCAACTAACCTTCCTATTCTATAAACCCACTTGGCGCCATCACCTTCTCCACTTAAAAATCCTCCCAAAAACCAATATCATATTGGTAGTAGAACCCAGGAAAAAAGAGTCTAGGTTTACTTAGAGCAAAGGAAGAATGTCATCAGAAACATTGTAGCAATCAAGTTAAACACACAGCATCAACAGGCGTCTAAGTTTCTTTGTGAACTCTCCAAGATTGAGAAGCATCTAAACTTACCTTGGTAATTAATTTATCTATTGCAAAGAAATCTAGGAATTATTTCATAAACCTTAATCAGTGAATTCCACAAAAAAAATTGTCATTTACATACATGAAACCTGCCACACTTTTATGTAATTGACGTTCATACTAGTGTGGGGGTATATTCCACTATTACGAGCCTATGCAAACCTGCTGAATAAGTTATCAAAAACATTAGACTGGTTTATTAGCATACAAATATTTGGCTAAATTTATTAATATTAGTAGTTAAGTGCAAAAAGGCCACAATTCTTTACCGTACATCATTTATCATTATACATTCATCACCACGCATTCAACATTAAGCATTAAGCATCTTTTTATAGAAAACAGAACAAATCAATCTCCTTTGCACAAAGTTTCTTGCGACTTATCATCATGCCTCCCAAAGCCGTAAGTAGATCAATTTGAAGGCATAAAAAATACTGTCGAAGACTAGACATCTAGGGTTGATGGAATAGATGATAATTTGCAAGTTATATTTAGCATGATATAGGACAGGAAACACAAAATGTGCAAGTTAAAGTCGACCTGTCATCAATATAGAACCTGAATTTCATGATAACCCTACAAAAGAATACTTTAATATGAGAACTTCCATTCAAAGTCTCTAAATACACCTGACTATCAACATAGGGTTTATGTAATCCTCACAACAAAAATTAAATTTGAAATGTCAGTTTTAGATGGTATGCATGATCAAATTAAATTCTTTGATCAACTAAAACAAATTAATAAATTCTTAAAAAGGTACAAAATGGATGATTTTTGCTAAAATGAAATTAGTTGGGTAGTAAAAATTTATCGAAAAATATCATGCAAATGTGGAAACAAATAGCAAACAATCTTAAACAAGGTAGAAATGAAGGAAAAAGTTAGGCACAACTATTGTATATAACATAGTTTTAATAATGCGCCAGAAAAGCTTTAAACTAGCGGCTAAAATAATTAAGATTGGATTAGACTTACCCAAACAATAGATTTTTAGGTAGGCATATAGCTTTCCAAGCAACTAATTGCAATCCATTCAAAGATCGAATTGACAGAAAGACTCAATAGCAAATAGAGAACACTATGCAAAGCTCAAATTTAGAGAAGTCCATAAATTAATAGGAAAGTGCAAAATAGTCCGACTATTTTCATGTAGTCATTTTACAGGAGTCCATAAAAGTGCAAAATTAGTCTCTAGGCTTTTTAAGTATGTGCTGAAATAGTTCCCATGAAGGACGATTTCAGCAACTATTAAAAGAATTTTGGATTAAATTGACATCTTTATGGACAATGGGACTAAAATGACCACTTACAAAGAGCAAGGGACCTTTCTGACACTCCTCCATTAATTAAACATGGCCAGCAGAGTTGTCTTTACCAACTAGAAATCTCCAGCCAAATATAAGAAGCAAATTTTCTACCCAAATTGCATGGAGTAAACTGTATCAATGAGATGCTAGCAAATGCTTGCATTAAGTCCAAAGGAGAAAAGGAGAAGACCAGGGTATGTAACGAAGAAGCTACCAACAGAAAGGCCAAAAATATACGCCAAAGTTAAAGAATTAGCAGAACTGCACAAGAATATAATTTGACTCTTATTAGTGAGGATAAGTCAATTATTTCATAAAAATATGTCAAAGTAAAAGATATGAAGTTGAGAGTAGCAGTAAGTGTTTTTTCCAAGATAAGCAGATCAACAATAAAATGAAAACGAGTATTCTACGGAGAGAAATGGAGAATACCGAGGAATGCACTCATATATTGTGTGCTTGCACAAGATTGATTAAGATGGCAAGGTGGTTGAGATTAGTGGAGATCCGGTCCACTGCAACAATTAGGAAGTAATTAATATTTGTTTAATTTGCGTTCCCAGTATTCTTCCCGCGTCATCTTCTCTCTCCGCGGAACCGCGGGAAGGTTCCGCATGGGATGCTCTCCTCGTTGGTCGTTTAAAGCATTTCCTTAAATGGATTTTCTGATTATTATAAAAGCTAAGCCAACTCTCTTAAGCCACTAACCTCAAGATCCTCTCTCCTGCGCAGTTGAAGAAAAAGGAGCGGGGGACCACGAAAGGCTGCCTCCCTTTGTTTTTTTTAGGGTTTGCTGGCAGGGAAAAGAAAACCTGGTTCTCTTTTGTTCAATTTATCTTCTCACATGGCTCAAGAGAGGAAAGAGAGAGGAGAAAGGGAAGAGAGATAATTTCTTGTAAACGTCGAGGTGTTCGACGGTATAATTTCTTGAAGCTAATAAAATCCTCTGCAGCTCCGTGGAGTAGGCGATTTATCGAACCACGTAAATCTGTGTCTGTTTCCACTGTGTTTTAGTTGCAAATTTTTTCTCGATCTGGTTTTTCGCTTTATTGCCATCGTTTTTCACAACCGGTATCAGAGCTTTGGTTCAAGGCTGAAAGAAAACGTTGGGCGGGGACGAAGTAATGACATCAGAGATCAAAAAATTCAATGGCACAAATTTTAGTTACTGGAGCATGCAGATAGAGGACTACCTCTATGGAAAGAAACTTCATCTTCCGTTACTAGAAAAGAAACCTGAAAAGATGGATAAAGCGGAATGGAATCTGTTGGATCGACAGGTTCTGGGAGTTATACAATTAACCCTGTCAAGATTCGTTACCCACAACGTCATCAAGGAAAGAATTACTGCAGATCTCATGACGGCTTTATCAGGTATGTATGAAAAGTCATAGGCGAATAACAAGGTGCACCTGATGAAAAATTTATTCAACTTAAAGATGGCGGAAGGTGTGTCTGTTGCCCTACACCTCAATGATTTCAATATTATCACAAATCAATTGTCGTCTGTTGAAATTGATTTTGATGATGAGATATGCGTGTTGATATTGTTGGTTTCATTGTCAAATAGCTGAGAAACCATGAGGATGACAATTAGCAGTCTGCAGATAAATCCAAACTGAAATATGATGATATTTGTGATTTGATTTTGGTTGAGGAGGCGCACAGAAAAGATTCTGGCGAAACCTCGGGTTCGAGTTCGACACTGATTATTGATTCCAGAGGGAGATCACAAAACAGGAACTCAAACAGAGAAAGATCAAAATCAAAGTCTGGTCAGCCAGCAACTTGCTAGAATTGTGGCAAGGCTGGTCACATAAAAAGGAACTGCAGGAATCCTAAGAAGAAGAAGAATGATAGCGCAAATGTGGTAACTGAAGAAATATAGCTTGCACTATTGCTGGCAGTTCAGAGTTTTGTTGATGACTTGATATTGGATTCAGGGCTTTCTTCCATACATCTTCGCATCGGGAGTTGATGCAAAATTATGTTGTAGGCGACTTTAGGAAGGTACATCTGGCTAATAGAAAAGCTCTGGACGTGGTGGGGATGGAAGATGTTGATATTACACTCTCTAACAAAAGCAAATGAACTTTGCAAAAGGTCAAGCACATTCTTGAGTTCAAGAAAAACCTCATCTCTGTTGGGTAGCTCAATAAGGGTGATCATTCGGTAGTGTTCTCAGATAGTACCTAGAAGGTTACCATAGAGCATTAGTATTGGCTCAGGGTAAGAAAACTAACACACTATATATAACTACTAGTTTACTCAACATTGTTACTACTACAGTTGCAAAGAGCATGACAGATCTGCGGCATTGCAGACTTAGTCACATGAGTCAGAGCTATAAAAAAATCTTGCAGGATGAGTATTCGAGCAAGTGGGAGCTGGCCAAGAATGAAGAGACGAATTCCTTGCCAGGGAATCAGACTTGGGAACTGACAGAAACTCCACTGGAAAAGAAGACATTGCACAACAAGTGGGTGTACCAGGTGAAAACTGCGCTTGATGGCAGTAAGAGGTATAAGGCTAGACATGTTGAAAAAGGCTTTCAGCTGAGACAGGATATTACGCATGCAGTGGGAGCTGTAAGCAGATTCATGAGTAACACAGGAAAGAGCTTGGAGGTACAAGGCTACGTTGACGTTGATATGTCAACTAGGGGTGTTACTTTTGATAAACTGAAGTTGTGTGCAGCTTCAGTTGATCTTCTAACGTGAAGAAAATGAGTTTTAAGTTGCAGAGGCGGAGAATATCATGTTTGAGGAAAGTGGACGGGCAATCAATAAGTGATGCAGTCAGTGTCTCAGTCTCCAAGTGGGAGAATTGTTGAGATTAGTGGAGATCTGGTCCACTGCAACAATTAGGAAGTAATTAATATTTGCTTAATCTGCTTTCCCGGTATTCTTCCCGCATCATCTTTTCTCTTTGCAGAACCGCAGAACCGCGGGAAGGTTCTGCGTGGGATGCTCTCCGCGTTGATTGTTTAAAGCATTTTCTTAAATGGATTTTTTTTTATTATAAAAGCTAAGCCAACTCTCTTAAGCCAATAAACTTAAGATCCTCTCTCCTGCGGCTGAAGAAAAAGGAGCGGGGGACCACGAAAGGCTGCTTCCCTTTGTTTTTTCCTTCGACTTTCTGACAGGGAAACAAAACTTTGCCTTTTTCTTTTAAGAGAGAGGAGGAGAGAGGAAAAAAAACATATAATTTTTTTTTGTAAACGTCGAGGTGCTCGACAGTGTAATTCCTCGAAGCTAAGAGAATCCTCTACCGCTCTGTGGACGTTGGCAATTTGTCGAACCACATAAATCTGTGTGTGTGTTTCCGCTGTGTTTTTATATGTGAATTTTTTCTCGATTTGATTTTTCGTTTTATTGTCGTCGTTTTTCATAACAAAGGAAACCAAAGAAAATAACAAACAAGCGATATTTTCTAAGACAAGGGGGGAGATGTTATTTCGGTGAATCTTTAACACAGAGAAGAAAACCGGTAGGATTCTCCGTAGAAATTGTGGCAAAACAAATATTTTATTTTTTCAAAGCAAACAATACAACTACAAACACATAAAATAAAGGATAAGCACCTTAATTCGAGAGGTGAGTGATCTCTCCCAATTCCAACAATTTGAGAGGTGGGAAATACCTCTTAAACCCTACATCTAAGATTCACAATGATAATCTCATGCATAACCCTAGCTAGAGTTCTAAACAAACTGAACACGAATGAGCCCAGGCTCAACTCGTGTCCGGCTCATTTATATTTCAAACCCAGAAAGTCCGTTCGTGTTCGGCTCGTTCGATTAATGGGTCGAACACGAGCTGTTCACAAACAAATAGTCGTTTTGACAACCCTAATCACGTAGTCATAAGATGTTAAGGGATGGGGCAAGATTTAAAAATTATTATTTATATTAAAACATCATTTAAATCTAATTCAATAATTTTTATTCTATGTTTTTAATTAATACTTTTAATTGATTATAAATCTTTGTAGTCTTGTGGTCAATCAATTTTTTTTAAAATATTACTCATCAATATATATATACATATATATATATATATATTTGAAAAGACTAAGGGCTGATTTTATTGAAATAGAAAAGATACGTAAAGGTTGTATGAGAGAGCCCAGAAGAGGCACCCAACTCATACGATACAAGTATAGTAATACCCCAACAAAAAGATACAGATAGACTCAATAAAAAGTAAAATAAATTTAAAACATGTAGAAAATAATTAGCTAGAGACGAGTCTGTTTAGTCATGTCTCTTCCTCTAATTTTAAGAGCGGAGCCAGATAACAAACTTTGAATCGTCGTGTCATTGTTAGGAGTAACTAAAGTATCATTCATTAAGTTTCCAAGTTGGAGTATGCCCCCAGCCTTCTTCCGCCGAGAAGTGTAAATCTGTCATTCTTCATCTGAAGGCTGGCTCATGTGATCTTCGGTCTGATTCGATGTTAGAACCACAGTAGAAGGAAATGTCGTTGTTGTCACTGTGATAGGTTCCAGTGTATATGAACTTTGAATTGTTACATCTGCATCCCATGCTTCCTGAATAGGAGCTGCGGGATTATCCTGATTTTCGGTTCGAACATTATCCGTTGTAATATGGTCAGGAGAAGGAATCCCAGGGGCAGACACCAACTCCTGTCTTGTGGTGATTCTCTCCTCAGGTTGGCTGTCATCAGATTTGTTGAGAGCGCGTTCAGGCACATGGGGTGCACTAATAATGTGTTTCTAATTTTAACTATTGGTTTTCAACTATGTGTGCAATTTGAAACATTTTTTTTTGCGGGTGTTTAAACATTTTGCAGTGGTTGCAGTAGTAAGATTTTTGTTCTTTAATATTTTTTTGTCAATAACCATTGTGAGCAGATAGTCAAACTTCTTCTACATCTGATAGTGTAATATCTCTTTCAATCAAAATCCTTGAAATAGAGGACTTTGAGAAATGAATTGTAGGTAAGTCTACTTGAAAAGATTTTTTAAGGATAGTCCTAATTGCATATAACATAGGTAGATCAAAGAATTGAAGCTTGATTTCAGACAATGAGGACCAGATAGGTGCAATTTAGGGTTCTTGACTGGGATCAAAATTAGGGGTCCATTTGAGCAATTTCATATGTTTGCCCTCGATTGTGATGAATTTCTTTGAGAAAATCAATATTTCGAGCCAAAACGAGCAGAACACGAACGATTAAATCTTTGTTCATGTTTCTCGTTAATTTAGCGAATGAGCCTAACATGAGCTTCTTAATGAGTCAAACACGAGTTGTTTGCGAAATATATTAGCGAACGAGCTAAACCCTAGCCCAAAATATATTAGTCATATTTATACTAAACCATACTAAATGACAAAAGACTAAATTGTATGTAGTCTAATAAAAGATAAATTTGCATTACTCCCCTCCCAAAAAGGCATTATCCTCAAGATGAAAAAAATAATGGTGTTCCTCCACCACAGCTTCCTCTGTTTCTTCATCCCTTACCTCCTCATCACAGACCCATAATATTCGATTTTTGAAATGGTATAGTACGATAAACTTCTCATCACACAAAAAACATAACCCCTAAGCTTGTTTTTCCTGGATCTCTATCTTTAATAGGCGCTTGAGTGTCGCCCCCAGTTGTGGCCAATGATTCTTGTCATGTAAAGCCTCCCTCTAAACTTCCATTAATTAAAATTTTGGTGTCTTCATGCTTGTTGCAATTTGGTAAGAGACTCCACCTGTGTTGTTCCTATTAGCCTATTCCAGTGCATTATGATCTTTAACCAACTGTGTTAATTCCATAAGTTCTCCCAAGTCACATGGTCTCAACAGATGAAGTGTTGCACATATGTCGGACTTTAAACCCTTCATGAAGTTCATCTTCAATATTACTTTAGAAATCCCCCTTAATCGTCCCGAGAATAGCTTGAATCTCTCCTGATACTTCATAACAGTATCTTCCTGAGTCAATGCAAAGAATTGCTCGTGTAGGACTACTTCTCAAATGACTCGGAAACGTTCCAACAAGCAATCCTTGAATTCTTCTTAGGTTATGATTACCCTCGATGTTCTTCATTTATCAACTCATTTAAACAGCAAAGTATCTCTCCAGGAGATAGACTCAACCACAAGCATCCTCTTCTTCATAGATCGACATCTTCAGCATTCTTATGCACGAGTCTCCTCCCCAATTTTTTTATTGAAGTTCATTCCGCTCATAAAGTGGGGGTTGGTTTCTCTTTCTCGACCCATATTGATTTCCCTTCTTCCATAAGTTTGGTGTGCCCCACTAATCAGCTAGCCCGTCCCCATAGCTCCAGCATTACCTTCTGCCTGGAAAGTTGCAAAGATAACAGGCATAGTTGCGTCGAATGCAATCATTTGTTGCGGTTCCATCCACCATGATTCCCTATTCTGGGTCAAAATCCTTCAAATAGGTCTTCTCCTGCGCAAAATCTTTCGTCGTCCCCTTCCGCATTGCTGCCTCTCGTTTGAGTTACCCATATGTCATGTCATTCTTTCCAAGTGCTGAGCTTAAGTCTGTTTCTCAATCCTTCACCTGATCTCTCTACTCCATATCCATCTAAGATAGTGATGGTGCCTTGATATCGCACAAATTATTGTCACTCGCTTCCATTCCAAAAGTCGTTGCTCGATCTAGATGCAGAGTTTGGGTGGGACCATGCAATCGTCTTTATCATTTTTTCTAAGGCTGTGAACCTCCCTTCCAGGCAAGAAACGCTTCTCTATTCTAGATCTGACTGACCTCTTCTATTAGTTTTTCCTCCAAAACATCTGTTTTTTTGGCTATCATTACTCCTTGACAGTTTTGAAAGTCCTTGACGTTGAAATCATAAGATACGGAATTTCCGAGCTCGGGTTTCGGCATGCACAGAACCCTGGACGTTGCGATTTAAAAATTCTTGTATGCAGTTCGATGGAACTGTTGGAAGGTGTTGAAACTCCAAAAGCCACAATCTACATTCGTATACGTTGGAGATCTTGATCACGAGTTTTCATAACAAGCAACGCGGAACTCCTTTAAGTCGCAATCCCAATCGCCGATTTCAATCAAGAGCGGTGCAGAACCCTTGTACACCGCGATCCTTCAACATTCATGTAGCATGTACTCCGGAACGGCATAAGTCGAGATCTGCCCTTGACTTCCTAGATTGCCTGAATTGTTACTACATTACAATTGAGGCACACTATATCTAGAGCTTGCTTCTTTGTTCTCGCCTGGATCCCCGTGTGGCCTTCCTAAACTAGGTCTAATTGAGATTGTGTTGCAAGGATGGAGCATAAACAAAAAAAAGGAGTTATGGAGCCTCTGTAGGTCGCAGTCCCATCAAAGCCTTTTCAACTAGCTCTAATGGTGATTGTAAGCGAAGATAGAGCAAAAAAAGAAACATATAGTATCAGCCTTTATAGGTTTCAATCCCATCACACTCAAATCAAAACTATATCGCTAGGGTGTCTGCAATCTTATGTACAACGCGATCCAGTTGTTGCTTCCCTGTGAGCTCTAATTGTGACTATATCACGATTGTCGACATCCAAGGGAGCTCTAATCGTGATTGTATCGCACCCCGCAATCACGTCATTGTTTCCCTATTAGCAACGCAATCCAATCGTCTTCCCCGCTAGCCCGATCGATCCTCTGCGAGACAATTTCCCTTCTTTTCCCAGATCAATGCTCTGATGTTAATTAATGGGATTCTCCATAAAATTTAGGGCAAAAGAAATATTTAATTTCTCCAAAGCAAACAATACAACTACGAACACAAATTAAAAGATAAACATCTACAATTCGAGAGGCGGGCGATCTCTCCCACTTCCTACCATTCGAGAGGTAGAAAATCTCTCTTAAATCATCTAATGCATAACCCTAACCCTAAACATATTAGCGCAATTTATAATAAACCAATAATAAATGACAAAAAACTAAATTGCATGTAGGTTAATATAAAACAAATTTGCCCTTAGGAGTTAATCTAACAAAAACTAAGATGATCAAGGCATTAATTCACCCGATGAATTGTAGAAGGAATCATTTAACATCTATCCTTTTAGAAAGGATGCCTCTCTCAATATAATTAAAAGCATTATATACATAAATTTTAGCACAAATTTTTTTTGGGAACAATTATAATCATGGATTTTTAACATCAAAATCTTAAGTCTTTTTCGGATCAATTTTTATTTTTGTTTTTTCTTTTATTTTTAAAATATGTTTGTTTTGTGTTTTTTTTACTTTCCTACATGTTTTAATTTTTTGTTAAAACAAAATTAAAATGTTTTTTAAAACACTTAAAATAACTTTTATATGTTTTCATTATTTTCAAAAATAATATCATTTATTTTTGTTTACCAAACATATTTTAATTCAAATCAAAACAAATATTAAAAAAAAATAAAAAACTAAAACTAAAAAGTGCCATTTGGGGTCACTTTTGTTTTTTTTTTCTTTTTTTTTTTTGTTTTAATGTTGTTTTTTATGTTTTGCTATTAAACATAATATGTTTGGTTATTTGATTGAAATATGCTTGTTTTTAAGAACACTCAACGTACCTAAAAAATTGTTTCAGAATTTTCAAAAACATGTTAATTTATTTTAAAAAATAAAAAATAACAACAAGTAAAAAAACACACCAAGCAAATATGTTTTTAAAAAGAAATAAATAAATATAAATATAAATATAAAAATTTGCTCCCAAACAAGCCCTTACATTGTCATCTTGTTAGGAAGTCATTTGACATTAGCACTTGAGAATTCAAAAAGTGCCTTACTCGTGCAGATGTCTAGGAATAGAAGAGTGCTTCTTGTCCTCAATAATCACGTCGCTCCTAACTGGAGAAATATTTAGAGTAGGGTTGATGAGATCATGCTTGATAATAATTTCTGCAATTTCTTCAAGGATTCAAGAAGAAATGTTTAAAGCTAAGCCCTAAGTTTATTTTTGAACGTTTTTAAGCTTTTTGATGAGGAAGAAGAGTCCTGATCCAGAGAGATCATTAATACCAAAGAGAAAAGAGCTTAATGTCTATCCAACTCCAAAGAAAATAGGCTTCCTACCAAAATTTTCATTAAGAAAAATAAATCAACGAGGATGGTCCAAAGAATACATGTGTGGTTTGTAATGGAAGAGTCCTTCTGGATGAATGCCCAAATCTTATCTTGATCTGATTTGCCATTGAAAGCACAAACTTCATGGAGTGCCTCACAATGGTGCTTTCGAAAGTGAAAGATGCAAAAATAAAAAAAGAAAAGAGGCATGGAAAACAAAGTTAATGGCTTGAATAATGCCAGTGAGAAAGGGAAGATAATATACTACTTTAGACTTAAGCCCTACTTCGGGCACTTTGGATTTTTTTGTCAAAATCTTGTTAGATTTGCAATTACATTAATCACGCATTTTTTTCTTGGCATTTTACAATAAAATAATGCAGCATAGGTACGAAAAAAATGGGTTTTTGGATAAGCTTTTGCAGCAGCAATTTTTTTTGTGAGCGTTGCTATTATAGAACAACCAAGCAAAGAAAAGAAAATTAATTAAAATAAATAAATTTCGGTTTTAAAAGGCTAATGCATTTTTTTGGTACGATTAAATATTTATGTGGAACACTCCCTTATCAATTAGAGACTAATGTGAAAATGGCTATGGTGAGTTTATAGTAGGTAAAGANTATATATATATTTGAAAAGCTCAAGGGCTGATTTTATTGAAATAGAAATGATACATAAAGGTTGTATGAGAGAGCCCAGAAGAGACACCCAACTCATACGATACAAGTACAGTAATACCCAACAAAAATATACAGATAGACTCAATAAAAAGTAAAACAAATTTAAAACATGCAGAAAACAATTAAGTAGGGACGAGTCAGTTTAGTCATGTCTCTTCCTCTAATTTTAAGAGCAGAGTCAGATAACAAACTTTGAAGAGTCGTGTCATTGTCAGGAGTAACTAAAGTATCATCCATTAAATTTCCAAGTTGGAATGCGCCCCCAGCTTTCTTCTTCCGCTGATAAATGTAAATCTATCATTCTTCAACTGAAGGCTGGCTCATGTGATGCTCGGTCTAAATTGATGTTAGAACCGCATTAGAAGGAAAGGCCGTAGTTGCCACCGCGATAGGTTCCAGTGTATGTGAACTGTGAATTGTTACCTCTGCACCCCATGCTTCCTGAATAGGAGCTGCGGGACTATCCTGATTTTCGGTTTGAACATTATCTGTTGTAGTATGGTCAGGAGAAAGGATCCCAGGGGCAAACACCAACTCCTGTCTTGTGGTGATTCCCTCCTCGGTTGGCTGTCATCAGGTTTGTTGGGAGCGCATTCAGGCACATGGGGTGCACTAATAGTGTGTTTCTGCTTTTGACTAATGGTTCTCAACTATGTGTGCAATTTGAAATATTTTCTTACGGGTGTTTAAACATCTTGCAGTGCTTGTAATAGTAAGGTTTTTTGTTATATAATGATTTTTTGCCAATAACCATTGTGAGCAAATAGTCAGACTTCTTCTACATCTGGTAGTGTAACATCTCTTTCAATTAAAATCCTTGAAATAGAGGGCTTTGAGAAATGAACTGTAGGTAAGTCTACCTGCAAAGATTTTTCAAGGATAGTCTCAATTGCATAAGATAGGTAGATCAAAGAATTGAAGCTTGATTTCAGATAATGAGAACCAGATATGTGCAATTGGTGGTTCTTGACTGGGATCAAAATTAGGGGTCCATTTGAGTAATTTCATATGTTTGTCTCGATTGTGATGAATTTCTTTGAGAAAATCAGTATTTCGAGCCAAAACGAGCTGAACACGAACGATTAAATCTTTGTTCGTGGTTGACTCGTTAATTTAGCGAAGGAGTCGAACACGAGCTTCTTAACAAACCAAACACGAGTTGTTCGCGAAATATATTAGCGAACGAGCTGAACCCTAGCCCAAAATATATTAGTCATATTTATACTAAATCATACTAAATGACAAAAGACTAAATTGTATGTAGTCTAATAAAAAATAAATTCGCATTACTCCCCTCCCAAAAAGACGCATTATACTCAAGATGAAAAAAATGATGGTGTTCCTCCACCAAAGCTTTCTCTGTTTCTTCATCCCTTACCTCCTCATCACAGACCCGTAACATCCGATTTTTGAAATGGTATACTAGGATAAACTTCTCATCACACAAAAAACATAACCCCTAAGCTTGCTTTTCCTAGATCTCTATCTTTAATAGGCGCTTGAGTGCTGCCCCCAATTGTGGCCCATGATTCTTGTCATGTAAAGTCTTCCTCTAAACTTCCATTATTTAAAATTTTGGTGTCTTCATGCTTGTCGTAATTTGGTAAGAGACTCCACCTGTGTTGTTCCTATTAGCCTATTCCAGTGCATTATGATCTTTAACCAATTGTGTTAATTCCATAAGTTCTCCCAAGTCACATGGTCTCAACAGATGAAGTGTTGCACATATGTCGGACTTTAGACCCTTCATGAAGTTCATCTTCAATATTACTTTAGAAATCCCCCTTAATCGTCACGATAATAGCTTGAATCTCTCTCAATACTTCATAACAGTACCTTCCTGAGTCAATGCAAAGAATTGCTCGTGTAGGTCTACTTCTCAAATGACTCGGAAACATTCCAACAAGCAATCCTTGAATTCTTCTTAGGTTATGATTATCCTCGATGTTCTTCATTTATCAACTCATTTAAGTATCTCTCCAGGAGATAGATAGATAGATTCAACCACAAGCATCCTCTTCTTCATAGATCGACATCTTCAACATTCTTATGCACGAGTCTCCTCCCTAATTTTTTATCGAAGTTCATTCCGCTCATAAAGTGGGGTTGGTTTCTTTTTCTCGACCCATATTGATTTCCCTTCTTCCATAAGTTTGGCGTGCCCCACTAATCAGCTAGCCCGTCCCCATAAGCTCCAACATTGTCTTCTGCCTGGAAGGTTGCAGAGATAATGGGCATAGTTGCGTCAAATTCAACCATCTGTTGCGGTTCAATCCACCATGATTCCCTATTCTGGGTCAAAATCCTTCAAATAGGTCTTCTCCTGCGCAAAATCTTTCGTCGTCCCCTTCCGCATTGCTGCCTCTCGTTTGAGTTACCCAGATGTCATGTCATTCTTTCCAAGTGCTGAGCTCAAGTCTACTTCTCAATCCTTCACCTGATCTCTCTACTCCATATCCATCTAAGATAGTGATGGTGCCCTGATATCGCACAAATTCTTCTGATTATTGTCACTCGCTTCCATTCCAAAAGTCGTTGCTCGATCTAGATCCAGGGTTTGGGTGGGACCATGCAATCCTCTTTATCATTTTTTCTAAGGTTGTGAACCTCCCTTCCATGCCGAGAAACGCTTCTGTATTCCAGATCTGATTGACCTCTTCTATTAGTTTTTCCTCCAAAACATCCGCTTTTTTAGCTATCATTACTCCTTGACAGTTTTGAAAGTCCTTGACGTTGAAATCATAAGATACGGAATTTCCGAGCTCGGGTTTCGGCATGCACAGAACCCTGGACGTTGCGATTTAAAAATTCTTGTATGCAGTTCGATGGAACTGTTGGAAGGTGTCGAAACTCCAAAAGCCACAATCTACATTCCTATACGTTGGAGATCTTGATCACGAGTTTTCATAACAAGCAACGCGGAACTCCTTTAAGTCGCAATCCCAATCGCCAGTTTCAATCAAGAGCGGTGCAGAACCCTTGTACACCGCGATCCTTCAACATTCATGTAGCATGTACTCCGGAACGGCATAAGTCGAGATCTGCCCTTGACTTCCTAGATTGCCTGAATTGTTACTGTATTACGACTGAGGCACACTAGATCTAGAGCTTGCTTCTTTGTTCTCGCCTGGATCCCCGTGTGGCCTTCCTAAACTAGGTCTAATTGAGATTGTGTTGCAAGGATGGAGCATAAACAAAAAAAAAAGAGTTATGGAGCCTTTGTAGGTCGCAATCCCAACGAGCCTTTCCAACTAGCTCTAATGATGATTGTAAGCGAAGACAAGAGCAGAAAAAGAAAAATATAGTATCAGCCTCTGTAGGTCGCAATCCCATCCCCAACACACTCAAATCAAGACTACATCGCTAGGGTGTCTGCAATCTTATGTACAACGCGATCCAGTTGTTGCTTCCCTGTGAGCTCTAATTGTGACTATATCACGATTGTCGACATCAAAGGGAGCTTTAATCGTGATTGTATCGCACACCGCAATCACGTCATTGTTTCCCTATTAGCAACGAGATCCAATTGTCTTCCCCGCTAGCCCGATCGATCCTCTGCGAGACAATTTCCCTTCTTTTCCCAGATCAATGCTCTGATGTTAATTAATGGGATTCTCCATAAAATTTAGGGCAAAAGAAATATTTAATTTCTCCAAAGCAAACAATACAACTACGAACACAAATTAAAAGATAAACATCTACAATTCGAGAGGCGGGCGATCTCTCCCACTTCCTACCATTCGAGAGGTAGAAAATCTCTCTCAAATCATCTAATGCATAACCCTAACCCTAAACATATTAGCGCAATTTATAATAAACCAATAATAAATGACAAAAAACTAAATTGCATGTAGGTTAATATAAAACAAATTTGCCCTTAGGAGTTAATCTAACAAAAACTAAGATGATCAAGGCATTAATTCACCCGATGAATTGTAGAAGGAATCATTTAACATCTATCCTTTTAGAAAGGATGCCTCTCTCAATATAATTAAAAGCATTATATACATAAATTTTAGCACAAATTTTTTTTGGGAACAATTATAATCATGGATTTTTAACATCAAAATCTTAAGTCTTTTTCGGATCAATTTTTATTTTTGTTTTTTCTTTTATTTTTAAAATATGTTTGTTTTGTGTTTTTTTTACTTTCCTACATGTTTTAATTTTTTGTTAAAACAAAATTAAAATGTTTTTTAAAACACTTAAAATAACTTTTATATGTTTTCATTATTTTCAAAAATAATATCATTTATTTTTGTTTACCAAACATATTTTAATTCAAATCAAAACAAATATTAAAAAAAAATAAAAAACTAAAACTAAAAAGTGCCATTTGGGGTCACTTTTGTTTTTTTTTTCTTTTTTTTTTTTGTTTTAATGTTGTTTTTTATGTTTTGCTATTAAACATAATATGTTTGGTTATTTGATTGAAATATGCTTGTTTTTAAGAACACTCAACGTACCTAAAAAATTGTTTCAGAATTTTCAAAAACATGTTAATTTATTTTAAAAAATAAAAAATAACAACAAGTAAAAAAACACACCAAGCAAATATGTTTTTAAAAAGAAATAAATAAATATAAATATAAATATAAAAATTTGCTCCCAAACAAGCCCTTACATTGTCATCTTGTTAGGAAGTCATTTGACATTAGCACTTGAGAATTCAAAAAGTGCCTTACTCGTGCAGATGTCTAGGAATAGAAGAGTGCTTCTTGTCCTCAATAATCACGTCGCTCCTAACTGGAGAAATATTTAGAGTAGGGTTGATGAGATCATGCTTGATAATAATTTCTGCAATTTCTTCAAGGATTCAAGAAGAAATGTTTAAAGCTAAGCCCTAAGTTTATTTTTGAACGTTTTTAAGCTTTTTGATGAGGAAGAAGAGTCCTGATCCAGAGAGATCATTAATACCAAAGAGAAAAGAGCTTAATGTCTATCCAACTCCAAAGAAAATAGGCTTCCTACCAAAATTTTCATTAAGAAAAATAAATCAACGAGGATGGTCCAAAGAATACATGTGTGGTTTGTAATGGAAGAGTCCTTCTGGATGAATGCCCAAATCTTATCTTGATCTGATTTGCCATTGAAAGCACAAACTTCATGGAGTGCCTCACAATGGTGCTTTCGAAAGTGAAAGATGCAAAAATAAAAAAAGAAAAGAGGCATGGAAAACAAAGTTAATGGCTTGAATAATGCCAGTGAGAAAGGGAAGATAATATACTACTTTAGACTTAAGCCCTACTTCGGGCACTTTGGATTTTTTTGTCAAAATCTTGTTAGATTTGCAATTACATTAATCACGCATTTTTTTCTTGGCATTTTACAATAAAATAATGCAGCATAGGTACGAAAAAAATGGGTTTTTGGATAAGCTTTTGCAGCAGCAATTTTTTTTGTGAGCGTTGCTATTATAGAACAACCAAGCAAAGAAAAGAAAATTAATTAAAATAAATAAATTTCGGTTTTAAAAGGCTAATGCATTTTTTTGGTACGATTAAATATTTATGTGGAACACTCCCTTATCAATTAGAGACTAATGTGAAAATGGCTATGGTGAGTTTATAGTAGGTAAAGA
>NEWO01000014.1:1601705-1618589 GCA_003013225.1 Phalaenopsis aphrodite
TTGCTCTTTCTCATCTTGGAACAACTCTTCCCAACCTCACAAATAAAAGGATCAGCGGCAATGGCATTTATGTTAGATGTGAAGTTAGGACATAACTAAGAAGAGTGCGAAAGGATTCATACGTTGAACGAGAGGGAGTTTTCCAATCATAATAACTATGGTTTCAAACCGTCCTATCATTCATTACCATCTTAAAAATTTCAAGCTCTCGCGTCGGGTTGTGTTGAGTAATTAGAGCAAAGAAAACAGAAGAATCGACACAAATCAAAAAGAACACAGATTTAACGAGATTCGGCAATGTGCCTCGTCCTCGGAAGCTGAGCGGCGGCTTCTATTCTAGAAGTAAAAGTATGGTTCCCATAGGGTTACAAATATTATATATAAATACAACCTTTAATGAAATTAATAAAAATACCCCTATACCGTATCGGGGAGGCGTTGCCCCCCACCCCCAACCCACTTAACGAAACTCCCGTTCGCTGAGTATATAAATATTATATATATATATACAACCCCTGCCCCCGCTACGCTCGCTCGCTCGCTCGCTCCGTTCCACTCCAGCATCTGTCCCTTATCCGGTTCATTAGTCATATCTAACAAGTTGTGACAAGCTATTCATGTTCTGTATGAGAAGTTACTACGGCTAAACATAGAAATAGTTCTTCTTCTACTAAGAATAATTGCATGCATTTCACTTAAAAGTAAATGGAACTAGGTAAAAGAAAACAAATGTAAAATGCATGTTTTTTTATTAAAATTAATTAGTTAGACAAAGGTGGTGGAAAAATTTATACCAATTCACACTTCTTCATAATGAAAATAATGGCTTTTAAGTCAGAAATCTTACCTTTCGAGACCAAAGTGCACTAGACAGGAGGAAGAATCCTCGCGTTTACAAAATTTGCAGCCCTTAGCAATTCGGCATGGCAAATGGACTGCATCAGCTAAAATCTACAAAAGTCAGTGATACAAAAACTAAATTCAGTCATAGAATTAACAAAATAAATCATTTTAAGGCTCATTTGGCATTGAAAAAAGATGAATTTCCCAGATTCTATCATTTGGTTTGATATAATCAATAATATTGGTTTTAAATGCTACAATAACTTCAAAATATCTCAAAAGAAATAACTTTCTTTTTACAGTAAAAATGAGTTATTTAAAGTATAGTTTCTACCTACAAGTAACCAAATGGGCCCTAAATAGCATTCAAGTGTAAACTGCCAATTTTGTCAATGAAGAAATAAATCTGATAAGCTCGAAGAAATTAATATTTTAAATAGTAAACTAAGCATACAATGTATAGAAAATAAATTAAAATTTACTTTAAACAGCAAGGCACGATGCCTGCAAAGACCAACGGATAGCTTCCCAACTGGGATAACAACAGAACGCGAAAAGTCCTTGAGATCCTTACTGCACTCTTTCCATCGAGGGAGCAGATCATGTTCTTCATCCATGGCTGCACCCCTTGTGAGTACAAATAAATTTTAGTAAAGGAAAAATAAAAAAGACACATTCATTTATCAATATTACGAACCCACCCCATTTGCGCGCAGACAAGCTTTGCAATCTGTTCTACAATCTCTTTTGTAGTGGCAGAGCTGGAAGAAATTCCAGCTGCCAAATTATGTAATTGCCTCAATTCAGGGTCACTGTATCTATCTACAATAATTACATTAATTGATGATTCATTTGGCTGAATAAACTTGAAAGATTCTAGTGTTGGAATCCGACTTCCTTCGTGCACATCAGTGCACAGAGTCCAGACGAAAGGATCCATCCCCTGAATCATGTAGAAGCCATCTGGAACTTTATCATTGTAAGATAGAGAACCATTAACCTGGAATGGATGAAAAAGGTACATGAGATTATAAATTTGTTAATTTATTCAGAATCTTATGCTCCAAAAAAGCGTGGGACAAGCCAAACATACATACCACCCAATTTGTATGTATTTACATATATAACACCCAAACTTCACTTTCTACATCAATACCACCTAAATCTTTAATATTAAATAAAAATACCACCTTTTTAGCTTTTAAAAAGTGAAATATACATTTTTCATGCATAGATACATTGGCATGTATATAAAAATTAAAGTTTAGGTGTAAGATAAGTAAATACATAGGCATTAAGTGGTATGTATGTAAATCTTCCATAAAAACAAAAATCTATCATAGGTACATCCAAACAAGGTAATAGGATGCCTTTTAAATAAAACTTAAGTTTTCAAAGAAAGATGCGTGATCTTTAACTCAAAACCCCTCCCTGCCCTTCTTCATTTTTTTTTTTTTTGAAAATAAATAGAGAGATATGAGTACTATTATGTTTAGTTGGCTTTGTTTCATAGACAGCAAACTTTCTTGGAAATAATCCATTATTGCCCTTCTTGCCACCTCAATTGATGCCACATTGGTCCATCATATCAAAACCATATATAAGAAAAAGACGAGTAACATAAAGTGCCACTGCAATTACATTGCAGAAAAGCGAAGGATTAATAATTTATTGGGGCATTTAAATACACACTACCCAATTCCTATATTTACATTTATACCACCCACACCTATCAAAACATATAAAAAATATCATTAACTTCTTTAAAAAGTGAAATGCACTTATTCATACATAGATCAAGTGTTATGTATGAAAAAATTAAGGTTTAAGTGTTAGATACGTAAATACATAGGAATTGAGTGGTAAGTATGTAATTCTTCATATTTTATTTTCCAGGTCCATGCTTGTGTAGAGCACATGCAATAATCCAGTGTATGTGATCGTTGACCACCAGGGAGACTTACTATTGTTGACTTCCACCAGTGCTACTGGAGTTAACCCAAACCACACCGAAAAAAATAAATAACATTACTAAAAACAAATAAATGGATACAACCAAATATTTGAAAGGGAAAATGCAATGACAGGGCACAAGCAAACACCAATAAAGTATATTCCAATGGTGGGGGAGGTCAGCTAAGTGGATTAGAATGTCTAGTGGCTGTGGCATTAGAAAAGGAATGATGTTGGAAGCGAGGGGGAGGTGGCAAAATGCAGGGACAGTAATTGTGGTGGCTGTCATGGGTGATGGCAGCGAGTCGTTGGGGTGGATAGCATCGGGACAGCAGGAAGGAGGTGTCCCTAGCTGTCCTGGGTAGCAGCAACACTGTGAGAGCTGGGACAACAAGAACAGAGGGTGGTTTGGGTGGCAGCCTTGTCGGAAGGGAGGGAGACGCGGCTGAGAGGCTGGAGGCTGCAGACAACAGCAATCAAAATGCCGTTGCGGGAGGATGCAGCAAGATACGGCGATCGGGAGAGATGTGGGAGGATGCATAAGGAGGAGGAGGAAGATAATCACCACCTTAAGATAGAGATGTAGCCAGAGCACCCCCTAATCCCTCGTATATAGCCCTCGAAGGAAAAAAAAAAGGATACCGGCGTCTATCCTGACAGAAATCTGAAATTTGGAAAACCAAAGACTGGCCCTAACCAAAGCAACAACACCTATATATGATGAGGAATAGTATATATAATAGGTAGGGAATAGAAATAGAAAGGTAATAGAAAAGAAAGGAGGTAGACAAGGAAAGTGCTAAAAAGGAAGGGCTAGACAAGGCAATGAATCAAATAAGAAAAATTGACCGAGAGACTATAACTACTACAGTACCACATCTCAGTTAGCTCCCGCGTTAATCTCCCTGGGTTGGGAGAGTTTTGACTTCATTCACCAAAGCTTGTGGCTTCTCATATGTAATCCTAGCAGCATATGGATCCCACTGATGAGTGCACCGTCCTCCGAGCACCTGAGGATCGGTCCCAACTTATGAATCCACATTGGTCTAAACTTCTGGGAGTCTACTACAAAACTGAGCTGAGTCTGCTTGTCTCGCCTCTCCTGTTGAATACCCCCAAGGTCACCCATGGTCGACTTAACCAGATCTGAAGTGGGGGTAACATGAAACTCACCGCACAGTGGTGGCACTGGTAGTAAAGTATTGACGCCGATATCCTAAAATACCCTATGTCGTGCTTATCCCCTGTCTAGAGCTGGGATCTCAGTCTTATCAACTGTTGTCATCACCAAAATTGGTCCCACCAATGCTGCTCTACTGATAAGGGAAACTGTGATCTCGTGCTTCGCCGAAGGGAGATGGCCTATGTGCTTCCCATCCTTAGTGAAAGAATATGTGTTTCTGAATCCGTCATGTTAAGTCCTTTGTTCAAATTATCACGGTCTCCCAAACAAAAGGTGGCAGACATCCATAAGAACCACGTCACACCACACCCGATTCTGCAGTTGACTCCCGATCGAAAACTCCATGAGGCACCTCTTGTCAATGATGACCCTATTTTCCTTCTTCAGTCACGTAGATAGTATGGTTGGGAGTGTCTTTATGTTATAAGACCCAATTTCTCTACTTTTTCGTAGATGTCACATTCATATCACTCCCTCCATTAATGATGAGACTGCATACCTTCCCGTTCACAGCGCAACAGATGTAAAATATATTGTGACAAAGCCACTGTAAATCCCTTGCATCATTAGGTTGTAGGAACTGTCGAATCGCGAGTACCTAATCACTCGTTTCTCAGCTTTCTCCTCATCACTAATCTCCTCCACGGCGCCCTGCTCAATAAAAGACACGACTCGGCTAGTCAGGCAACTGAAGGTATGCCCAAATCTGTAGCATCTAAAGCATTTTCTAATGGGGACTATAATAGGTGTGCTACTCTTCTCAAAATTCTTCTCAATGGGGGTAGTTTAATCCTTATCTGAACCAGTTTTCTCGACTTCCTAAGGCGTGCTCCTGTTGGTGTCTTCAACTGTGGGTGGCTGATTAACTGATGGTGGTGGTCAGCTCTGTTTCTGCTATCTCTCCACTTACAATGCTAAGATCTGGACGTTTCCAAGTGACCAATAAGGCTACAGTTGTACCACATTGTTAATAGTGGGCTTCAAACCCCCAAGGAACTGGACTACAGTATGCTCCTCCAGCTCGTTCAGCTCTGTTGACCTCACTTTCGGTAGGGGAGTAATTTCCCCCTTCTTAGTAGCCTAGGATCTAGCCGTAGAACCTTTCTGTCGACTACTCCAAGAAAAATAGTGAAGGAGTCCTCCCCGTTAGCAATTATGGACTTCTCTTCGCTCGACTCGACGTTCCATGTGGTAGTCTTGACCGTTATTGCCTAGCAGGTAAGGCTACTCCGAAGGAACTCAGGGAGCTTTCCTATAGGATTAACGGCCTTAGGATTGACTCTACTCGTTGATTTGGCGCTGTTGCGCTCTTCGTCGTCCTGTTTAATCGAATTCGAGCCGAAATTTTCGTAGGATTCGGACTGCGACGCGTTTTTAGCCCGATCGGCGATGAGGTTGCCCGGACGACTCCGAATGACGAAACGGACTGCGGCGATGCGTCTGGAACGTCGATTTTGCTTAAGGGGGACGTTCGTTTTATTGCAACGGCGCGTCTTGAGGAAAATACCTATTTAAGTATTTTATAATAATAAATAATATTTTATTATTATTATTATTATTATTAATTCACATTAAAATCCCTAACCTAAATCTATCTCCCCCCGCCTGATTCTTTCACATCCGTGGGCCCTACCTCTGCCATAGCGTGACTCGTTCGATTGCCTGGCCCGCTCCTTCGTGTCGTTGGGAGATTTCGTTCCCATGTTCTCCTCTCAAGCGCGCTCGCCTATCCCAGTCCCCCATCCCGTATTCTATCCTCTGCGGGTATCTTATCTCGTCTGCTCTCGATCCTCCCTGCCGCAGAGCGTGGTCTCTGCGAGGATCATATCCTCTGTCTCTCTCGATCCTTCGAATTTCCGCATGCGATCCTCTAATCATTCGCTCTCCTTCTCTCATGTTTATATGAAACTCTGTTTTGGAGCGTAAAAAGGGGCCGAAAATCTTTCTAAGGGAGAAAACTCTGCTATTTTTCTTTCTATCACTTCTTTGATCTTCTGGTGCTTGAATCGGTTTCCTCCTGTTGTTGGGAGAGGAAGTGAAGTTATGGAGTGCTTCTAAAGTTTTTGTGTTACTTTCTTTTTGCTTCAAAGATTTACCTTCTTCCCTCTCCCCATGTGTGTTGTTTGTGTTCGGCCCTGCTCTTTACCTAGCCCCGGTGCTTTATGTGTGCTCGTCCCTGCTCTTTGTCGAGCCCCTATGCTTTATTTGTGCTCGTCCCTGTTCTCTGTCGAGCCCTGTTAGCATGCTAGAATAAGGGGATTACTATTTGCCTCATTCTTAAACATGTTCTAACTTACTATTTATACATTTGTTATGTGGGAATGACAATTAAAAGCTTGGGGGTGTGTATTTCCTTCTCCCTCCCTTTCTCTGTGTTTTACTAGCTCTAGGTTTTAACCTTGTCGAGCCCCTGATGATGATTTTAAGGTATGGTTTAGCACTCCAGTTGCCACTATGCTTGTATTTGGAAATGTTTATCACTTAGAGCATGTGAAAGATGAAAAAATATATGCATATATGCTAGAAGTTAGATTTGGCATCTATTAGTCCTTTCTTTTACTTTGCGTATCTAAAGTGCTGAAGTCATGGCATGTTTCCTATCTCCCAATGCATACTTATGTTTGAAGTAATTAAGAGGGTGGTTTTGAAAAAATTGGCCCTTCTCATGAGCATGTTAGTATGTGTATTGTGAAGCTTTCATACGCTTTCATTCAAAGCATGTGGTAGTTCTATTTTGAGATGTCTTAAAAGCATGAGAATATTGCTCTAATTTTTGTTGCGGCTTAGTGTTGGAGGTCTCAGTTGCAGCTTGGTTTTCGACCCTTGCTGGGTTCAGGTTTTAGCCTTGCTTGACTCGGTTTGGTCTTTAACTAATCTGGAATTTGATAAACAAAAAAACTTGCTTGGCTCGGACTTACTTTAAGATGGCTGGAATTTTACTTTTTGTTAAAGTTTGGGTTTTAATCTATGCTTGGACTCTGTTTTGGCTTTGAGTTGCTCTGTTTTAGCCTTTATCGGGGCTCGGTTTTGCCTGATCCAGTCATTGGTTTCTTTTTTTTTTTTTGCATACTTGTAAAGCTTATTTTGGCATGGGATTTGTATGTTGCTGACTACTCCAACTCCAATATATGTGAGGGTTTATCCCCAAATGATTTAAAGTTGGTGTAAGGCGTGGTTTTACTTGTTCTTGGCCCTATCCGAGAGTTTGGCTTGGTTTTGGCCCCTGGTTAGCTCGGTTTTGGCTTGTGTTAGACTCGGTTTCAGTCATTTGCTGGTTGCGGTTTTTGGCCTTAGTCGAGGGGCTCAGTTTGGCTCGTTTTAAACCCTTGGGCTTGGTTTGTTGGGGGGTTGTCTTGTACTTCTCTTATTCCTACCCGTGAGCCTATTGAGGGGTTGCCTGAGACGATATGGCTCTTCTTGTTGAGTCTGAATGGTTTGAATTTGATTGTTGAATCAAGTTTGTCATCCCAAAAATTATAATCACTTTAGTTATCCTCTTATGTATGTCAAGGGAGCATAGCAGTCACCGGTGGGTCCTTTTGGTTGCTTTAGTCGTGAGCCTTACTTGTTCCTTGGGTTGCCTTTGGTCGTGGGCCTTAGGAGCTGTCCCTTGCTGCCTTTAGCCTTGAGCCTTACTTGTTCCTTGGGTTGCCTTTGGTCGTGGGCCTTAGCAGCTGTCCCTTGCCGCCTTTAGCCGTGAGTCTTACTTGTTCCTTGGGTTGCCTTTGGTCGTGGGCCTTAGCAGCTGTCCCTTGCTGCCCTTAGTCGTGAGCCTTAATAGCTCCCCCTTTCCTTTTTGTTGCCTTGGCCGAGAGCCTTACCTGTTGTTCATCTCTTTGTATTAACCCCGGCCGTGAGCATTTATTTGGTTATATGAGAAGATTTTATGCTTATTTGATATATGAGGCTATTGGTTAATTCGAAAGTTGAAAGATTCTGATTTCTTGCATGAGTTTGGGAGTATTGGTGGTGGTATTCTCTGAGTCATTTTCCTTTTGTGAAATTTGAGAGATTTCTAAGTCTCATTTTGGAAAAGCATTTGGTTGACTTGATTAATCCTACGTCTTTGGGGTTTGAAAAATCAGGGCAAATTGACCATTTATGTTTGTTAGAAAAGACCTTGGGCCCTACTTTTCCAGGTATTTTCGATAGGAGTTTTGAGAACTGATCTATTCTCATTTTCGGTGTTTTAGATGGATCAGTGTCTTCTCTCTCTCACCCCATTTTTGTTCTTTTCTTTCTTTGCTTCTTGGTTCGGTTTTCGACGCTTATGTTCGACGCATAAGTGTCAATGTATAGTCTTTTGTTATACGTGAAACCACCAAGCAAGATCGCAAGTAGTTTGTTTTGGGGCGTAGGGTGGTGATGATAAAGGCACACCGAAGATAGAGCGGAAATATGTCCTATCATATAACTTCAAGATCCAGGTATTTGATGAACAATAGAATAATAGTATCATTCACCGACATGAGTCTAGCTGGAGTTGGCTCGAACCTCCTCAGATAGTTGTCAGTCATACGCCCGACAACGTAATCGGCTTGTGGACAAAAAAAAATTGTTAAAACTTATTTCAAAATAAGGTAAAAATATATTTTTCCCTATAAAAAAATTAAAAAAATTGATAATCTCTTTTTTTAGACCCATGTCATGTCGAAAACATAAATTTTAAAATACATTTTAAAATTAATTGTCCACCTGACGAATATCTGTTTAGGCTGGGAAGTAGCCCTCTAGGTGAGGTTCAAGACATACTTCTAGACGAGTGGTGGTTTCTATACATTCGGGTGACCGAGTAGCCTTCGTGGACCCTCGAGTATATATATATATATATCTTGAGCCTAGCCCTACATGAGTGCTTGCGATCCCCCTTGAATTTTTTTTGCTTTATCGAAGCTTTGGACAAAGCACTCGTGCTTCTTTGCTTTTCTTTGAGATTTCTCCGAGATTTTTGAAGATTTTTACTTGAGTCTTTTCTCGTTGATTTTCTCGAGTTTTCGGTCATGAGTCGTTGTTACACTCTTTTTCGGATTTCTTGGATGACGTTTATTCCAGACTTCGTTTTTTTTGCAATGCATCTCAACTTGCTATATTTAAGAAACAGTGGATCCCACGAGCGTACAGGTTCGTTTTACATTTACAGCACTTTATTTTCCTGTTTATCCCTGCTGCTGTCCTGTACAGCATGTTATTCTATTGATGTTTCTACCTGCTACTGTTCTTCTCGTACAGCATGTTTATACCTGTTACTGTTCTGCATAGCATGTTATTCTATTTCTATTTATACCTGCTACCGTTCTATATAGCATGTTATATTGTTCCTTCTACTATACCTGCTACTGTCGTGTCCGGCGTGTATACTGTTTCTTTTATTGTGTTTTCTACTGTTTGTCCTGTACTGCACATTTTATATTGTATAGCCTTAAGAATGTCTTCTTTTCATATAGGATGTTTAGAGGACTATTATCATAAGATCGTTTGATTTGACATCATAACTTGACACCCTAGAAAATTTAAACTCATCACGACAAGGAGCTTGGAACTAGCACGGTGGGCAGCACGACCATCTTCAACAGCAGAACATGTCTTCCCCAGCTAAATCATTCATTTCCTAGAAATTAAAACAACAATTCATAGGATTTCGAGGTTATTCGCCTAGTGCAACATAAATCCTCAACGTTTTCGTTAGGTATTCGTATGGCTCTGTTGTACAATCTAAACGCTAACTCGTTTTAGGATTTTAAGGTTGTCGTTTGTTACGACCTAAATCCTCACATCTTTCAGGCTATTTGTGTGATCGTTTCACACGAACGTAAGCTCTAATTAAATAAAATTGGCAGGATAAAACATTTAAATAATTTTTCCTCAAAACTGAAGTCAAACCATAGGGTAGATTGGGAAGCCACCGAGAATCTCCTCTGGATCTGTGGCATCCCCTAGTTCTTCTTCCTTCGAATTCTGTAATAAATGTTTCAAATTTGAACTATTCCCTTTTGCACACCTCTTTGTCCAATTACGTTGAAAATTTCTATCCTTTTGAAGCCCTTGAAGATATTTTTTCTGATTTTTGTCGAGAGTATTCTTAAGTGATTTCGGTCATTTAAGATGTAATTAACTATAGGGGTTTGCCGTTATAGAAAGCTTTTCCGAGCCCAGCTTAAAATAAACCCTATTTAATTTTTCATATCAAATAGGGGAATTTGTCGGCAAATAAAACGGTTTCGCAGACCAAACGGACGTCATATATATCTTAGTTTATTTGATCGAGTCTCATCCTCAAGTCTTGTGTTTATCCCTCAGGATAGATACAGAGTTTGAGGTAAATCGCTCTTTCATTTAAACTATGAAAAATATGGGGTTAGTTTGATTTTCATATTTGATTTTAAACTTAAATTTATATGTAAATTAAAACGTCCTTCCGAAGCGGGCGACAGGATTTCAATTCCGGTGACCGACAGCTTCTTACGGGCAACTCCTCCCTCACCCCACTTTTCCTCGCCGATAAGCTCGCATTTCATCTGTAAATGATCGAACTAAGCTGTGAACTACTCCATGAGGTGGAAGGTATTTCTTCTGCATTGATTTCTTTATCTTCTCCCACTTGGTAACTTTGTTGTTGCCTTCTCTTTACCTTTGTCGATGTAAGTTCTCCCACCATAAATAGACACCCTTTTTCAACTTAATAGTAACTAATTTTACCCTCTTAACCTCTAGCACATCTTTATTTTTGAAGATTCGTTCAACAAATTGTATTTAATCAATAAACTCATCTGGATCCATATCTTCTCAAACTCTGATGGATCTACATTGATTATGTAGTCTCTGTGTCCAACTGATATCTCCTCTCTAGACCTCCTCTGATATTCGATCTTGAAATGTTGTGGCTTTTCATTTTCATCACTGAAATCTTCTCTAAGGAATGGATTAAAATTTTTGTCCATTTCTCCTCTTCAACTTTTCCTATCACCACCGAGAGTAAGTCCCTCCTAGGCATCATCCCCAATGTCTGTCAATCTCTATTGAAGCCGGCAGACTTTCGTTGTATCTCTTCCCTAGTAGACCCAGACATGTATCTCATTGATTGCATGGCTAGAGCTTGGAGTGAGAGGTGAAAGAGGGTAAAAAAATGATTTAGGATTTTTTATTTTGAAAATGAGACGGGGAAATTAGGCCAAATCAAAAATTTGGCTATAATTTGAGGATAGGAAAAAAAATTTTGTTGGGGTAAGATAGATGTTAGGAAACATTAAAATAAGACTAAGGTTAGGCTATCTCTTAAACCAAATTATACCTGAGTTAAACAAAACCACACCAGGAAAAACAAATAATATTACAAAAAAAAAAAAAGTTACAACCAACACACTTGAAAAGGGAAATATAATAAACAGAAGCAAACACTACTTAAGTGTATCCCAAGGGTGGTGGAGGTCGGCTAGGTGGATCGGAATAACCGGCGGGGGTGGCGGCAACAAAAGAATGTTGGTGGCAGCGATGGGAAGGGGTGAAAATGCAGCGACAGCAAGTATGGTGGTTGTTTTAGGTGATGGCACCAAGAAGTTGGGGTGGATAGTGGCGAAGTAGCAGGAAGGAGGTGTTCCCTAACTGTCATGGGCGGCAGTGGTACGGTGAGAGGGCTAGGACAAGAGGAGCAAGGGGTGGTTTAAACGGTAGCAACGCCAAAAGGGAGGGGGAGGCAGCTGGGGGTTGGAGGCTACAGAAAATAACAATCAGAATGTCGTTACAGACGGCTGCAGTGAGATAAAATGATCGGGAGAGAAATGGAAGGATGGGGAAGGGGTGAGAAGAAGATAATCACCACCCATGAAGAGAGATACAACCAGAGCACCACTCAATCCTTCGGATACAGCCCTCAAAAGAGATAACGAAAGTCGGCTGTTATCCTGACAAAAATCTGAAATCCAAATACATAATGAGAAATAATAGTCAGAATAGACAAAGAATAGAAATAGAAATACGATGGTAAATTAATGAGGTAGACAAGGAAAGTACTAGGAAAAGAAGGGATAGACAAGACAAGAAATCAAATATGAAAAAATGGAATGCAGTATTGTAGCTACGGTAGCAGCTACAATACTGTGTCCCAGTTAGCTCCCTTGTCAACGAGGCTTCCGGATGACATCATTAATAAAACAATGAATATAGCGTAGCCTTCAAATAAACCGAAGCAATTCATTAGACCTCATAATTCATTCATTCTTTGTCATTCTTCTTGCAATTTCTATCAACTTGAATAAAATATTGCATGGGCATATATCTAAACACAAATTAAATTAGCAATGAAGACCCGTCAAGAGGTTCATTTATAATCCCATAACCAATATAAACAATCCTTATTAACAAAATAATCAATATGGAAAATCTTGATTACCCGCCAAATTAACTATGATCAAATCATGGTAAACCACATTGCTTAACATGACTTAATATAGAAAATTGTCTCATCTCAACAAATATTACATGATCCAATGGCTCTCAGTTATAGGTTTACACAATAAAACCCTAAGTATTTAAAAATCTATTCGAGTTCATAGCTTGTTCAACTATCCTCCTCCACAATCTTATCTTGTTCTATCTTCTTCCTCCTCGTAGCCATCATTTTCTCTTTCTTCTTGCTCCTTTGAGAACTCCTACCAACTCTTTCTTTTGCAATTCACAAACTCTTGCGTAAATATCTCCCACATTTTCTCCCTTTTGGTCCTATTCCTCAACAGGAAAACCAAAAACTGCACACAAAGTAGGGGCACTTACATACATTCCACCCAATTCCTACGTATTTACATATAGCACGCATAAATTATTTTTTACATTTATATAAGTCAAATCATTCGTATTACATTAAAAATACAACAATTTTAACTTTTAAAAAGTGAAATATACCTTTTCCTTGAATATGAATTTGCATTAATATATAAAAAGGGTACAAAAACTATGCATGTGCTCATATATTATGTACAATAAAGAGACCTATCATCTACAAGTATAGAAAAAAGCTTTCTATCATCATCTAGATGCATCAAAACAAAAGTGCCTCTAAAGGCACGCTTGGCACAAAATGAGCCACCCTATTACATTCACGAGGCGTATGTAAAAACGAAACTTGTTTAAAATTCAAAAGAAAAGCAATATATAGGGCATCATTTGGTCGTTATTGCCAACTCTCCCTTCGCATCGAAGATCGCATCAACTACATGATATTCATAGTTTCGCCTTCGACAATAATCCCCTTAGATTCAAACATCCAAGGCTGAAAGAGGTGATGAAGGCTGCAAATTGCTTGGAGCTCCACTTGGGCGTTGTCCCAATGCTTGAAATTTTGTCGTGTAGCAATAATCCCCATAACTTTGTCATTCTTGATGATTGGTCCAATTTCCGCGAGCCCAAAGGGTAAGAGAGCCCCATCCATGTTAAGTTTAAGCCACTCAGGAGGGGGGTGCCAGAAGGAGTACACAACTGAACTCAGAGGTCGGTTAGCACCTCATTGCTCCCAAAATGGATAAAGTTGCGTATTTGTGAGGGCCTCCAAGATAATGGAAGAAAGGATTGTTGAGAAATACAACTTTTCATGCATTGGTAAGGTGTATGTATGTTAAAATTGAATTTTAGGTAATAGATAGGAATTGAGTGGTATGCATGAAAATCTTTCAACAAACTATTGTTGATGAACTGAAAGTGGCTTCCATTACCTGCAAGTTGTCACTTACCAACACCATTTCTTCCTCCCTTCTTCAAGTATGAAAGATTGGAGAACAAAGAGGTTCATGTAAGATATTTAGTTTATCTTAGATCCAAAACGAGCCAAACTATCCAGATATAATGCAAACATTTATAAATCATATTGTATAATGGACAAATATCAGTCCATTGTCTGAAGATTAAAAGAAGAAAACAAAACCAATGTTATTTTAGCTAATTGAAGCATTGGTATTTTGCAAAAAAAAAAAATGGCTCCTTTATAATAGGATGCTAATAATATTTGGAATGTTGTTCAATGAAAAATAAAAAATTATCACGAAAAGGGAGAGAGAGCCACTTGGATAGGCATGTGAGGCTAGGAACTAATAAAAAAGCATGCACCAACTTCTTTGATATTTCAAAAACTGTGCAGCTTATTAGTTCAACAATGACAGTAATAAAATATTGGGGCATTTACATACATATCACCCAATTTTTATGCATTTACATATCTCACACCTAAACTTTCATATTAACACACATAGCACTCAAATCTTTAATATCATGTCAAAAATAGCACTAATACCACTTTATAAAAGTGAAATACACCTTCTCATGCATAGGTTTAAAACACCAAAATTCTATGTATGTGAATATGAAAGTTCAGGCATGAGATATGTAAATACTTGTGTGCAATAGGTTTAAAACACCAAAATTCTATGTATGTGAATATGAAAGTTCAGGCATGAGATATGTATATACTTGTGTGCAACTTAATTAAATTTCCAAAAAACATTTGATTTTTTAAAGAATCCATCCCTTCCAGTTAAGCTTGCATTACAACCATTTAATACCAACAAACAAACCAACCAAGTCCAAGTTATACAATCAAATGAGTAATTTATAGGTTATTTTATCAGCTTATAGACAACAACTTTTGAGGACATCATCCTCCTAGTTACTAGTATATAGTAGTTCTTTATTGAAAGATTTACATATATACCACTTAATGCTTGCATATTTGCATACCTAGCACATAAACTTCAATTTTAAATATGTCACCTTACCTATGTGGCGATGCATGAAAAGGTGTATTTCACTTTTTAAATGTTAAAATGGCGGTATTTTTATGTGATACGAAATATTTGGGTGGTATAATGTAAAAAAAAATATTTAGGTGTTAGATATATAAATAAATAAGAATTGAGTGATATGATTGTAAATGCCCCTTTTTTATGTTACTTTACCAAGGTTTCTTAAAGATGGAAAAGAACAAAATTCCACACAGATCCCCTCACAAAATCAAATTATTACAATAACAAAGTAAGAAGTGCCTCGATGGTAACTTCTGTATTCATTTTTAGCTCTTAGCTCTTCATCAACATCAAAGAACCAGACTAAACATTACCTCTACTGTCATGGAAAAGTGGGGAAGTTTATGCCTTCCCTTCATAGAGTTAAGTAGTCATTCTTGCTAGGCATTTCTACTGCACAAGCTCTCTAATGGTTTGGTAAAGTTCAGTTTAAACAATGCACCTTTCCTAATATATATTTATAAAGGCTAAATATACATTCTTGGAAAATATGAACAAATGCAAAGAGGAAACAATCTCAGATTGATTAAAAGAAGGAATTCTAATGAAAAAAAAAGAAGATAGAAAAGAAAGCTATACCCAAAACCTATGAGACGTAGTTTCAGGCGACGGCCGCTCAGCCAAACTCATATGATCACCAGGATCCAAGTAGTTGGGATCATTGGCACAACTGGCCTCCGAACACAGTCGAAGCGCCAGGGCAAGCTGGAGCTGATAAGCCTCCTCTGCCTGCTGTGCCCAGCTCTTCGAAGACGAGGACGAGACCACTGCTTCACCCCCTTCCTTCGTCCTCACCTCACCTACACCGCCAGCTGAGGTTGGATTGAAACCATCGGTAACCATGGTTGCTGACACGGAAGATAGCGTCGTCGGTAGATAGTAATCTCCAGAGAACGAACTCTCCCCAAAACTGCTTCCACTGGACTGTCTCTGGAGGCCGGTAGAGGGAAACATGGGGCCGATCCGCACCCCACCGCGGAGCTCAGCGGCGTCCATGGCGTCGGCGCCGATTGGCCAGTCGAAGGGGATTTTCCCACGAATCTTCTCGGGCGGCGGCATCTCAAATTGGGTCAGCTGAGGCTCGTCAGGGTACTGGTTTAGGAGGGCATAGCTTGATCGCCTACCGAGAACGTCCATTACAGCGAAGAGGAAGAAAAGGAAGTCGCATCGATGGAAGTAAACTACGTAACCATGGCTACACGCATCTCCGGCAGCCGGGAGAGAGGCGGTGGTGGGGATTAGCTTGGAGATGCCTGTGAACTCTAAAGTATGGTTGATTGCAATGGATCGACACGTGCTCACGGAGAGAAAAACTTTTGACCGACTAGCGACGATGAACAATTTAAAAAGCTAGATCAAACTGCACATGCTTTGGAACAAGTAAATAAACTTAAATATCTAAAAAAAAATTGAAAACTAAATCTGGTGTTTTGTTAAATTATTTTTTTCTGGCTTTCATCTTTTCTTGCCATGTTTCATTTTGTTCACGGCTGGTTTAAGAATTTCTTTCATCATGTTGGGAACATCATTCATCCCCATCACCATCTGCATCAAAATAAATGTGGAGTGCTTTGTTGAATCCAAATTTGTCATTCTATGGTATCTGAGGAATAGTGCAGGTCTCTGGTAAAAAGAGAAAGAGATGGGAGAGAAGTTGAGAGAGGATTGTCTTGTCAAGGGGCAAAGAGGGGTGGTCTCCTGGCTCAGCGGCCTCTTTTATTCCACTCAAGTTAGATTATAAGTGAGGGAGAACAAGAGTAAGCTCCCTACATGAGGGGGAGAGAGAGTGTGCCTCAGGAAACCCTTTACATGTCATGAAGATCTATTTATAGAGAAAAAAGAGGTGGGAGGAGATTCATGTATAACTTTGTCTTATAAGAGCAATAGGGAGCAATTTGGTCCATATTTGTATATGTTGGAATCGGGTGGTTAACTCAAGTGGCAGATCGTTTGGGGGTGGCCGACCAAGGTGACTGGTCATCTACCTACTCTATGGTTGGCCTATAGTAGTCGGTTGGCTTGGGTGCAGGGCGGCTGAGGAGGTCGGCCAGGTGCTTCTTTACACTGTCAGCTCAAGAGGTTGACCGAGGTTGGGCGACCATGGTGGTCGATTAGCCGAAA
>NEWO01000014.1:1618652-1640982 GCA_003013225.1 Phalaenopsis aphrodite
GGGTGGTCTCCTGGCTCAGCGGCCTCTTTTATTCCACTCAAGTTAGATTACAAGTGAGGGAGAACGGGAGCAAGCTCCCTACAGGAGGGGGAGAGAGTGTGTCTCAGGAACTCCTTTACATTCATGGAGGTATGTTTTATAGAGAAAAAAGAGGTGGGAGGAGATTCATGTATAACTTTGTCTTATAAGAGCAATAGGGAGCAATTTGGTCCATATTTGTTTCTGCTTTCATTGGGTGGTTGACTCAGGTGGCAGATCGTTTGGAGGTGGCCGACCAAGGTGACTGACATCTACCTACCCTATGGTTGGCCTATAGTGGTCGGTTGGCTTGGGTGGCAGAGTGGCTGAGGAGGTCGGTCAGGTGCTTCTTTACGTTGTCAGCTCAAGAGGCTAGCCGAGGTTGGGCGACCATGGTGGTCGATTAGCCGAAACGTGTCTGTCGGCCAGGATGGTCGACAAGGGATGGCGGGCTCAAGTGGTCAGTCAGTAGATCTTCTTATGGTCGGTTGAACTTCATTTGGCCCCAAAGGGGTCGGTCGCATGTGATTGTCGGCCGCCAAGTGATTGCCAACAGTGAGTGATCGCTCAAAGTGATCGGTCAATTGTAAGTTCCATGATTAGTTGACAAATGATTGTCAGCCAACTGGAAGGTAGCACTCATAGGTGGCAACGACAATGTCATTGACGGTAGCAGCTCGCTTGTCTCGATGAGTACTCTGTTTTAGGATCTACATGAAGGGCCCCTGAGTAGTGCACTTCTTAGAGGCAAAGTTGTGATAAAAATGAAAAATTCATTAATACATAAAATATCATTTCGTAAGCGTCTAGTTGGACTTAAACTATTAGCAATCCTCTTGCTAGCCTTTAGGTAGTAAACTTTTTTGGAAAAATAATCATTAATTAGTGTCAGGATTTGTGGAGAGTAAGATCGAGTTTTTCTTTTAGATTTTTAGATGAAGAAAAATTTCACAATTCATGTCTGCTCCTCGCTCATCTCTCTTACTCATGTTGGAGCATTGCCTCCAATAGGCCTCACCTTACATCAGCTCTTATGTGGTATTGTCATTGCCTTAGTGTGGGTAACCGCCAAAACTCTCTAGTGGGGTGATTTGCAACATACCTCTTGCGAATCTTGTAGNGGTAGCACTCATAGGTGGCAACGACAATGTCATTGACGGTAGCAGCTCGCTTGTCTCGATGAGTACTCTGTTTTAGGATCTACATGAAGGGCCCCCCGAGCAGTGCTCTTCTTAGAGGCAAAGCTGTGATAAGAATGAAAAATTCATTAATACATAAAATATCATTTCATAAGCGTCTAGTTGGACTTAAACTATTAGCAATTCTCTTGCTAGCTTTTAGGGAGTAAGTTTTTTTTTGGAAAAATAATCATCAATTAGTGTCAGGATTTGTGGAGAGTAAGATCAAGTGTCTCTTTTAGATTTTTAGATAAAGAAAATCTTCACAATTCATGTCCTCTCCTCGCTCATCTCTCTTACTCTTGTTGAAGCATTGCCTTAAATAGGCCTCTCCTTACACCAGCTCTTATGTGGTATTGTCGTTGTCTTAGCATGGGTAACCGCCAAAACTCGCTAGTGGGGTGATTTGCAACATAACTCTTGCGAAACTTGTAGCTTTGGGGTAGGGAACTAACTTCATAGGTTTTTTTTTTCTTAATCAAGCTTCGAGAGGGGTTCTGGGGATTTCTTGAGGTCGAGTGAGATGTTTTGTTTGCTCATCTAGCAGAAAAAACTTAAATCAAGAGAGATAATTTGCTAGTCCCAGCGGAGAGGTTTAGATCAATAAATAGTGATTTTATCTTTTCTTTTTTAAATGCTCTCCCGAAGAAGAAGCTAAATATAAAGAGATGATAGACGTCTTTTGGCCATTATTATTTCTTTAATTTTTTTTATTGAAAACTCACACAAAGGAGAGGCTTAAAATGAAGAGCGAGAATGTTGTTTTCTCACAAAGAGATTGCTTTTATTTTTTTTCATGAATAATAAAAAAAGTAAGAGAAAATATGGTTATCTCTTTTTGTTTTTCTGTGTAGGTCTCTCTTCCCCTTGAATTTTGAGAGAGAATTTTCTTCATTTTCTTTCTTTTGTCTTTTTATATGCTAATCTTTTTTTTTGTCTTTATCACTTTATGTCATGTCACATGTTTACTTTATTTCTTTTTATTTTTTGACTTGTCAAAACCTGTCTCATTCATTTTCTACTTGCTTTGTTTCTTCTTCTTCTTTTAATTTTTTTTTTGTTTGTTTCTTTGCCTTGGGTTTTCTCTAATCCAAATGGTTGTTCGTCTTGTTAACGGAATGTTTCATGCTCACATTAATTTTTAGGATGTTGAATCCAAATCTGCCCTTTAGACCGTGCCAAATGGATAGAGCTAGATTCTAAGAGAAGGAAAAAGAGAGGGAGAGAAATAGAGAGAGGATTGTCTTATCGGGGATTACGATTGAGGGAGAATGAGAGGAACCTCCCTACACAAGGGGGAGAGAGAGAGAGAGAGAGCCTTAGGGCCCCCTTTACATGTCAATAAGTCTTCTATTTATAGAGAGAAAAGAGGAGGGGAGAAGATTAGACATAAAACATTGCCTTATGAGAGCAGCAGGGGGATTTTGGTCCAGGTCAGTCTCTGCTAAAATTGGGTGATCGACTCAAGTAGTCGATCGCTAGGGGTAGATGATCGAGGTTGCCGACCATCTACCTTCTCTATGCCTGTCTTATAATGGTCGACTGATTGAGTTGGTCTGCTGGTGCTTTTTCCACGTGGCCAGCTTAAGATGTCGACAGAAGTTGGCCAGTCATGGTGGTCAGCCAACCTAGGTGGTTGGTCGGAATGTGGGTTGTCAATCAAGATGGTCGATAAGGGGTGGCTGCCTCAAGTGGTCGTTCGGTAGATCTTCAAATGGGCGGCAAGGGGGTGGTTGGCCCAAATGGCGGGGCGACAGATGGTTGCCAACCAGGATGGGCGACGAAGTGATTGCTAGCCAGGATGGCTGAAAGTGGGTGACATGCCCATGCGGTCAGTCAATTTTAATTTCCATGGTTAACCACCCAGATAGTTGACCTACAAGGTTGGGCGACCAAGATGGCTGGCCGACTAGAAGGAAACACTTGTAGGTGCGGGCGATAGCTCCAATGATGACATATTCGACGATGACAGCCCCCATAACTCATTGAGCAGTCTATTTTTAGGATATAAACACCTAATCTTTAATTTTAAATACATACATTATGCATTATCTATACATGAAAATATATATATTTAACTTTTTAGAAAGTGATATTTATGATAAGATGCGTACATTTTGGATGATTTAAATATAAAAAAAGTAATATTTCAGTATTACATATTTAAATACATAGAAATTATGCCTTATGTATGTAAATGCTCAATCTTTTTCTTTTCTTTCCTTTTATTTTTTTGACAAAATACCATTTAATTATATTGTCTTTATATAAAAATCATGATTCATTCTTTAGAAGTTAGTAATAATAATATTTTTGATGTGAAATAAAAATATTTAGTATTATAAATATAAAAATTAAAGATAAAGTATTAGATATATAAAAACATAAGAATTGTGTTATATGTATGTAAATGCCTTATTTTTTTCATACATAATATTTAAATTTTAATATTTACTTTTATGATAATAAAGGAAGATTTACATGCATACCATTCAATTCTTATGTATTTATATATCTAATACTTGAACTTTAATTTTTACATATATGCCACCTTATATATGCATGAAAAGGTGCAAAAGTAAAAAAAAAAAAGTCATTTTTTTGTGTTATGAAAGATTTTGGTGGTGCAAATGTAAAGTGCAAAATATAGGTGGTAGAAATGTAAACACATAGAATTAGATGGTATGTTTGTAAATGCCCCTATAATAAAGTAAAATAATATGCATTAAGAGGGTTGTTTCGTTATTAAGTAGTTAAAATTAATTGTATTTTAGAATATTAGTTGTGTAAATACATAAAAATAGTATGATAAGTATGTAAATATATTTTTTTTATTTTTCATTTATGTTAAAAATTATATTCAATATTTTTTTAATGTTAAAAGACTTATAGATTTAATGATTGATTTATGTTATTGTATTTATATTTTAGTTGTTTTATATAAGATATTGATCTATATATATATATATATATATATATATATATATATATATATATATATATATATACACACAATTTAAGTTATATATATTATTGGATATATCTATATAAGATGAGAATATTAAATAATAGTTAGATAAATTTAATTTTCTTACTAAAATTTAAACCTCTTCAAACTTCCCGATGAATTATATCATTTTTGGATAAAAATCTATAAATCTAATCATGTAATTCTTAGGATATATATATATATATATATATATATTTAAAGCTAGTGCCTAGAAGGAGAAAATTTTGCGTACGAAAGACGTACGGAGCGCTGAGTACGTCAGGTAGGTTACATGGAGGTTATTGAGGGTTATATCCGCATCATACCCTCTAAACCTCCCTGTAACTAGTAAGTTTCACGTTTCTGTTTTCTTATATTTGTAAATTACATGTAGGTTACAGAGATGTTACATTAGATATAACGCGAATATAACCCCCAATACCCTCCCTGTAACCTACCTAACGTACGCAATTTTTTCTCGCCTAGGCGAGCCCAATGAGGGCTCGAAAACAAAAAAGTCGACGTCCACACTCCGGCCATTTGGCGCATATACACCCGCTATAGAAGATTGCAAAATACAAGGGGTTCATATCTTTAATCCAATGTATGGATTAAGAGCATTTCATAGTGCATCTTTCTCCTCATATATTAAGGAATGAATAATTATATTAGAGAAAATAGAATATTTACCTCTTTAGGATCCCTGAATCCCATAAACAAAAAAGACTTGATAGATCAAAATATTTGATGGATTAATGACTATGAAAATTCTTTTTTAAAATATGCTAAACCCGCAATAATTAGTGGGGAAAAATTACCAAGTAACCATTTAAAAACATTATAGTTATTTTCTTCTTATTTTATTTTCTATTTATTATTAATAATTTATTAAATTGCATTGCACTTCCTCTAAGGGGTGATATTCAAAATTCAAATGGCAAACATATAATAAGGGTCCAATTAAAATATCTTATAAGAAGTTACTCATCACCTCAAAGTCCATCAATGATGGAGACTTGGAAGCAAAGAATGAAATAACTCCTTACTAGAACTTTATGAAGTCAGTTCTTCATAAATTTTCTTCACCTACAACTGAAAAGGAAGTAAAAAAGAAAAAATTGCACCAACAATTTCTTGCAAAATCAAGGAAGCATTTTTTTTTAAATATGTTATCATAAATCACAAGTTTAAATAAAATATAGGTGGAAATAATCAAATCTTAGGATGCTATTGCATGAGCCTCCAAAACGAAAAAAAATATTACGTCCAGAGTCCAGACGCAAGCTACGTCCAGACAACGTTGCGACCCACCAAAGGTTGGGGTTTTTTTTCTAATCCTCCTCTGCTCCTTCCCTCTGCTCCTTCAGAGAGGATTGCAGTCGTTGTCCAGATACAGCTTGCATCCACACTTCAAACGTAATATTTTTTTTCCTCCAAACACAAACAACAAACAGCATTTTTTGTTGTTGGTACAACCATCACAAATCATGAAAAGTTTAAAGAATACTTCTTCTTTTTTCAAAATTAATAATTAAAAGGGTTTCAAAAATTTTCTTAAATAAATAGCTCATTATTCTATTTATAAAATTGTTCAAGCCCATGCCTATGAGTGGCTCTCGAGAAAAGCTTGATGGACTAATAAGCCAAACTCGAGCAAACCTTTATTCGAATCATTAGCTCATAAGCCAGCTCATTTAAAAAAAATATTTCAGATAACCAGACAAGTCATAGTGCTCTTCTGCAATTTTTTTTTTCTTTTTTGGAAAATTTACATACCGCGCAGTTCTTATGTATTTACGTATCTATTGTCCAAAGCTCGACATTTAGACGTATAACACCTTGATGTCATAAATAAAATGTGTGCTTCAGGTTTAAGAAGCTAGTGATGGTGATATTTTTGATGTGTTGTCAATGATTTGAGGGGGGCAATGCAATCAAATATGAATATATTCAAGTGTTAGATAGGTAAATACACAAGAATTGTAGGGTATGTATGTAAAGGATCTTCTTTTCTACTTATGCTGGCCAAAAATAATCATAAAAATTTTAATTTTAATATCTTAAAATCATCTTGATAGACATGAAGAGAATTCTCTGGAGCATAAACTTAGCATTCCAGATTTTTAATAACTGAAAAGAAAAACACATAATAATACAGAAGAACATGAGGCAAGAGAGGGAAGAGAGAGAGAGAGAGAGAAAGAGAGAGAGAGAGCCACAACAAAGCTTTAAGAAGAAAATTAAAGCTATCCTCGCAGCTTAAAGAGCAGAGGTAGGACTTACCAGAACGGCAGTTTTTACAGTTACTGGCAGGAAGGAAGAAGAAGCGATCATCTCCAGTTGCTCCCACTTCATCCTCTTCCTCTCCTCCATTGCAGGCAGCTTCCGCTTCTCTTCTTCAAGCTTCTTCTGACAGGATAAAACGAGCTCCTCATCCATTTCTGAGAACATTTTTTTGATATTCACGGTGAGGTTTAGGACTGCCTGATTCCAATGGCTGCTGACGTTCTTCTCCAGGGCTGGAATGATGAGAGGCACAATTATTTGGCGGTTCTGAACCACCATTGTCATGATATGGTCGTTGTTCCATAAGAAAAGAGCTCTCTCGGCAACCTGAAACGGTGGTGAGACGGTTGGGAGTCAGGGAAGCAAAGTGGGAGGAATGTTGAAGAGTTTAGTTTTGCCGGGAACGGCGGTGAAAGAAGCAGTGGAGGCGGAGGTGGAGACCGTGGCAGCGAGATCCACCAGATTTGAGAAAATTAGATTTAGATGCAGATGTTGCTACGGATGTGAGTGAGTTGAACCGGCTCGAACTCAGACTCGTTCACGAGCTTACAAGTTGAGCTTACCAAGCCGCGAGCTTAAATTCGAGCTAGTATATTATATGAGCTCAAGATTGAGCATAGCTTAACTTAACTTGTAAACTCGTCGAGTCAGCACAATTACATGAATTAATTTATTAATTAATCTTACTTTTCATATAATAAATAATTTTTTTACTATTTTATACGTTTTAATTTACAGCAACAATAACAACAAGCCTTTGTCCCACTAAGTGGAGTCGGCTAAATGTGAATCCTTTTTCTCAATTATGTCCTATTAAGTGTCACAGTTTCATTTTATTCTAATAAATTAAGATCCTTTTATAAAACATGCCCAAGTTTTTTTAGGTCTCTCTCTACCTTTTTTAACATAAGTCAATTTGAAAACATCACCCTCCTCATAAGGTCATCAGATGATTGACTCTTAGCGTGACCAAACCATCCAACGCGACTCTCTAATCTGAATAACACTGTAGCTACTTTAACCCTTTCACAAATATATTGATATCACATTTTGTCTCTAAATGTAAACCCACACATCCACCCGAGCATTCTCATCTCAGCAACACCTAACTTAATTTTATGTTTCTCATTTACAGAATGAACTTGACTTTGTGTTTCTCTTTTACATAACAACATTCTTCACCATAAAGCATTGCAAATCAAGCCACCATCATAGAAATTTTCCTTAAGTTTGAGTGATACATTTCTATCACACAATAGGCCTGATGCATTTCCCCACTTCAACCATCCAACTTGAATTCTACCCATAGCATCTCCATAAATATCAGCATCACTCTGAATAAGAAAACCAAGATATAAAAAATGTTCACTCCTTTTAACGACTTATCACCAATTGTCACAACCTCGCCATTGGATATACTACTACAAAATTACATTACATATATCTAGTTTTAGATATACTCGAACGAAAGCCTTTAGATTCTAAATTTAACCTCCATAAATCATTTTTTTTAAAACTCTCGTCTTATCCAAAAGAAGCATATCATCAGCGAAAAGCATACACCAAGGTACATTCTCTTGTAGATGTCCAGTAAGAACATCCATAAGTAAAAATATATGGGCTTAAAGCCCATCCCTGATGTAATCCAATTGAAATAGCAAATACTTGGTCAATCCTCCATGTGTTCAAACACAAGTAACATATCTAATAGCATATCTTTAATAACTTGAATATAGTAATATCAACACCTTTCTTTCCTAGAACTCTCAAAAGTACTTCTCTTGAGTCAGGCATAACTTTTATCAAAATTAAGCTTTCGAGGCGAGCTCAAGCCAGCCATAACTTCTATCAGTTCGGTATGAGCACAAGCTATAAACACAAGTCAAGCTCAAGCCAACCATATATCACATTAGTTGAGCACAACTCGGTTCTACACATTTACACCACTAGATGTAGTTATGTATAATATGAAAATTTTAGCATTGACATCTATTACAATCATGTATATTATACAAGATTTGCATCTAAGTACTTCATCTCCTTTCAATTGAAATCCAAATTTCGTTCTATGGAAGTTCCAATGTATTCTTTACAATGTAAATGGTGACCGAACAAGTTCGTTTTTCATCAGACTACATTACGGAGCAGTTTTTTATCAATACTAATTAACTTAAAATTAACTTTGCAGCGAAAATTGCAAAACTAGGATATTATTTTTTCAAAATATTGTAAAATAAATGATAGATTTTTTACCTTCATGAGTCTTTTCAACCTAAATCATAAGATTGGCACAAATAGCCTTATGTTTGATCAATCGGGCATATAAACTTCAGAAATGACAAATGTAGAATCCTCATTCAGATCTATTCATTCCACATAGCAATAATTAGACAAGAATATAAAAAACAATTAATATTTGAATTTCTAAATTTAAAAGTCCCTATTACTCTCATCACCAAATGACTTCTCATTAAAATCAATGCATAATAAATTGTCACATTTCTCCTAATTTTTAATCTCAATTATCTTCTATTTTTAATGAAAAATCATTGATAAAAATATTAAATAAAATAATAATTAAATTGATAGTTAGAACATCAACTAAATAATTTTTTATGGATATGTTTTTCTTTTGATTTTTATTATTTAGGGCGAGATATGAAACTTAATAAGAGGGGTATATCAACATTATTTTTAATTTTGCTATAAGAATTTATGAACAAGCTCAATAAGAGTTATTTTTTAGGGTTATCAATAGCCTTCCCAATGGTTTTTACCACTCATTTGGACTTCTAAATCTCAGAACAACGTAGCCTTGCCAACAAGTCATACTCAAGTTCGAACAACAAAATGTTTTACATCATAGCTTCCACGAATTATGCAATCAAAAAATAATAATCTTTGGGCTGTGGACAGATAAAAGTTTAAAAGCACTAATTTGGATGACCAACCACATGGAATAGATTGCAGGCAGTCATGATGAAGATCTCATAATATTAGTCTAAAACAAAATACTCGACTGACTTCAAGATGGAAATAGATTATTTGTTGGTAACATTTATGAAAACTAAGCAAATTAAGGGCTTGTTTAGGACGGCTGTAGCTTTTTTGTAAACATGGTTATAAAACTAATATAGAGAAAATAGCATTTTTTAAAACTACTATGAGTATTATAAATATTTTCTTCTCTTAAAAAAAATCATTCAGCTACTTTCTTATAGCTTCCTATCACATCTGATTCTTAAAAGTAACTTCTCATCAAAGAAATTATTAAAAGCAATAAGGAATAGCCAGCACGTGTGGCAGTAGTTTGAAAAATAGAATAATAAGTAAGATGCCCCAAACAAATCCCAAGAACTTACATGTCTAAAATATACTTATTATTTAATCTACACAGAATTTAACTCTTTCATGCAAATTTGAACAACTCACGTCCTTAACAAACATGGCCAAAACTTCATGAAAATGCTTGAGGCATTCCGTAGTATCAAGAAGAAAAAGCATGATGTTCGAGATTCCTTAATTAGCAAGAAGGAAATAATCATTGCGTTATGTAGACCAAAAAGAGAACTTCTACAGTTATTACAAACTCAAACAACTTTATGATGATAGCATCTTATATATGATGATGGTGGAAGAAATAAAATACTTGAAGCTTAATATTAGAAAGTCGAGATCTCTGGCATATAATAATAGTTTCTAATCAAAAGGCAGATCAAGCAAGTAGAAGTTCAGAAATGCTCAAAAAAACCAAAAATACGCAAAAGGATATATGCAAATTATAGAGTAAAATTATATAGAAACATACATGCTAAATTTGGCACATAAGTAGGAAGGAAATTACTGATAAGCATAAAACTTTCTCAAACTCATATTTTTCACATTTGTGGAGAGAATATATCTATACTCTACAACAACAACAACAACAACAACAACAACAAGCCTTTATCCCACCAAGCGGGGACGGCTAAATGAATCCTTTTTCTCCATTGTGTCCTATTGAGTGTCATATTTTCATTAAATTCTAATAAATTAAGATCATACAACAAGCCCATGACTTTTGAGGTCTAAGTCAACCTTTTCTAACACGAGTCGAATATAGAACATCTACTCTCTTAATCGGATCATTAGATAGCCGGCGTTTAATGTGACCAAACCATCTAAGACGACTCTCTCTAATCTTGTTTGCCACTAGAGCTACACCAAACCTTTGACGAATACATTCGTTTCAAATTTGTCTCTAAGTGTAAAACCACTCATCCACCAAAGCATTCTCATCTCAACAACACTTAGCTTAGTTTTATGCTTCTCTTTTATTGGCCAACATTCCACACCATAAATCATTACAAGATACATCCATACTCTAAGAATGAAAGTTAAATGGAAGGGCAACTGTGGCAAAGAATCATAAAATGTAGAGCCAAAAATAATAAAGAAATTTCCATCATAGGATATAGACGGAGCAAAACAATTATACCACTCCAAGCATTGATATGTTATTCATGAGATTTAAAAAGGATACAAGACACCAACCACAAAAGTAAACTATCAATGCCACATTTTTACTCTCTTGGTGTGATTTAAAGATTAATATTGCTTCTTCACGAGAATAAATTATAGCTTTTTTGACATATCTCCAAACTATTTACTGCCGATAGGCCTGTTCAAACCAGGCTAGGTTATGATGCAATGCAATTACACGCTAATTTAAAACTTTTAGAAACATAAAAATAGATCATTTAGTTTCATTAAACTAGCCTAATATATTTAACATGCAAAATAATGTCCAATATGCATGCCCATGCTTTTTTTTTACGGGCATTTGCAGACATAGCACACAATTCTTATGTATTTACATATCTCACACCTAACCTTTCATATTTGCACACATAGCACTCAAATTTTAATATCACATAAAAAATAGCGCTAACACCACTTTTTACAAGTGAAATACACATCTTCATGCATAGGCTTAAAACAACAAAGTGCTATTTATGTAAATATGAAAGTTTATGAGTGAGATATATAAATACAAGAAAATTATGTGCTACTTATGTAAATTTTCCCAAAAAATAAACTTGTAAAAGGAAACTATGGAACAAACACAACCATATTTAAAAAACAGTGGAAATAAAACAGATAGATACTGCAAGAATCATTCTAAATTATTAATAAGATTTACCTGAAAATGAGAGCTGTTAAGGCAATAAGCGATCCTCCGGAACAAAGGCACCAAACACTTTTGCAAGTCAATTCCATTAGTCAACTCCAAGATTTCTTCCAACTCACTCAAGAACATAATCTCCTTTTGACTATTTGTCATCGGCCAATACTTCAATAGACCCATGATTACAGTACTTGCGAGCTTCGGATCTTTCTCAATAAATTGTGTCACACAATAAGTCAACTGCTGCATATAAATTCCTACTGTCTTGGGCTTATGAAGAGGAATCAATGCCCTACCAAGAAAGATCTTGTGCTCCTCCTTCAATGGAAGAGCGAACCCGCTAATCACACTTCCAAAAACCTCCAAAAGCTCAGCTATCCCGTTATGTCGTTCCGTTTCGAAGATAAATCGGAAAAAAATATTGCTCACGGCTTGGCGAATGAATGGACGATGAACCATGAATTTTCCGTAAACTCGGTGAAGGACTGTCTTCAGACACTCTCGTTCTCTTGGATCTTCGGAATCGAACAAATCGAGCAATCTTAATATGAAGTAATGATCAACATATTTCTTCGCTAGCTTTGGATCTAGAGATGGGGAAGCAATGAATTGAAGCAATAATTCGTAGACTATTTGGAGATGCGACCATGCAGGATCAAACATTGGCTCTTCTTCCTCATTCTCACCGCCCCCTCTGTTGGATCTATAGTTCGGTGGGAAAACCCTAAATAGGTTTGAAGCAAACATCTTGTAGCTTGCTTCAATCATGGATTCAGTGAACCGTGGAGGATTAGAATGGACATAGTCAACAAGATCTAGCAAAGTTTGGCGTTTTATATCTTTCTCAGCTGAGTTCTTGTTTGGATCAGAGAAATCAAAGATTGTATAGCAAATACTCAACTTGTTTATGAAAAGATTGGGTTTGTCTGTGTTGGAGACGTCTTTGAAGGAGATAAGAGGTTCAATTCCAGCAACAACGCTGGAGGGAAAGACAGAAGAGGGCATCCGCTTCACGGCAGCCGCGGATTTGCTGGATGTGAGATTACCGCTGGTAGAACTTTGGATTGTGTTGGCAAAAATTGCACCGCCGCCATTTGAATTGCCGGACAAGAATGAATCCGAAGCGGACTCAGATTTTGACGATTTGCGATGCAATTTGCCGAAGAAATGCTTCCACATGATGCCAAAATTGCAGGAAAAATTCGAAGAAACCCTAGTTCATCATGATCATGACATCGAAAAAGGTGATAAAGTGGAACATGCACTGAAGAATCGACAAAACAAGTCTGAACCAACAATCAGAGAAAAACTCAAGATTCCGCCATGCAAAAATCGAGAGACGGATCCGCCACAGCGAAAGGGGAAAATGCTTAGATCTTTTGCTAAAACGCAAAGAGAAACGATCAAATAAGAGAGCAAAACATGAGAAATGCAAACAGTTTAAGGAAACAAAATCGGATATAACAATTAACCGCGCGAAGTAAATCGGAGAATAGCAAAAAAAAAACAATTCCTAGGTCACGAAGACAGCAGTACTATCCGTACATCTCTGATCTACCTGCATTCAAGTACAGATTCACGAGAAATGGTGACAATCCGAACCCTCCGTTGAACCCTAGAAATCTATCGGAAGAGCCGACCTGAGGTTCTCAAGCTCCAAGTTTTTCGGAAATGGATAGAGAGATCTCGATTCGGGAGGCCCGCAGGCTCGCTCATGATGGAGTTCCGATGAGGGCGGGGCGACGGGAACTGCCGCAGAGCTTCGCGAACGCCATGAGATCGGATAGGTATACCTCGATCCCCAAAGAAGCGAAATTTGAAGCGAATTGAAGGGAGAAAATGAAACTATTTGAGTAAATCTCTTTTTCACAAATAATCCATAATTAATTTAGATTAATAAATAAGTTATTCGTTTTTCTTAATTTAGATAGGAATGTAAGAACAACACATTTGAGAGACTCACACGTGTGGACAACCAAATGTCAGGGCGACAACACATCGAACTTTTTCGTTCGATCGTTTTACGACTGGTCATTTGCATCTGATATAATATTTTCTCTATCCCTCACGTTGGTTGGTCGACCATCCCGTGATTATCTTTTTTTAATATTATTTAAATTTATTTTTATTAAATATTTAAATTTCTCAAAAAAATTTCTCTTTTGAATATTTATTTGTAATTGTCAAAACTATCGTTGCATTCTAAATTCTACATTAATCACGCCAAACAAATAGACCACAAGGACAGAGAGAAAGAAATACCGAGAAGAGTGACATTAATAAACAATAATTTATATCTTTGTTCATAAAATTATCTCAATATTTATAGATAAAACAGTACAATATGATGATATTATATTTTTGTCATTGCTTTACGAGACTGCTGTGAGGCTATACTTTGTCGTGATCAATCTCTTTAGTCGGTTTTGGGCGGCAAGATCAGCTCCACCATGTCATTATCCTCTTTGTTTATACTATTATTTTAATTAATTTTATTAAATATTAAAATTTCTTTGAAAAAAAAAATTCCATTTTGAACATTGTTAATGTTATAAAAATAAAATCTTTATTTTCTTTTTTTTTTTCAAATAATTTAGTCAAGAGATAATTACCCAATACCTACATATTTACATATCTAAACATACATATTTACAAACATGCCTTATCACTTCATGGATGGGCATGTCTTTTTGTTGTGATTTCAAAAAAAAACTAAATGGATGGTTAATATGTAAATATTTATGTTTTTGAGGGGTATTTATGTAATTATCCCTAATTTGTTATACATAAACTTAAGAAAATGCCCCCTTTTTTTATAAATAAAAAATTAGAGCAATTGAAATATAATAAAAATTTAAAATACATTTTATGAAATAATAAAAAATAATAGATATATTTTGGGGCTTCCATCCCTTATCTCCCCTTCTAACCCTTATCATGGATCCCTGCATAAACTAAAACATATTTTCTTCATGGATTAGAGGTTAGGGTGCACAGCTTTATTGGATTATGCAAATCTTATACTGTATAAATTAGGGGAAATTACATTTATAGCACCCAAAACATTACTATTTACAAATCTAGCACACTCTTATATATATTTTTAAAAATCCTAACTAAAAAACAAAAATCAACAAAAAAACCCAAAACAATCCTTTCAATTTTTATAAAATTTTCAATGATTTGATCGTGGCATGTGTAAATAAATTAAGACGCTAATGAGTCACTCAACCGCCACGAATTCTCTTACACATAGAGGGTTGAGACTGGGGAAAGGAGATTGAGAGAGGGAGAGAAAGAAAGAGACAGGAGGAGAAGATGAAGACTTGCCCCGTCGGGGAAAATCGGGTGTTCTCGGACTCCTTGACTCATTTTATTCCATAAAACATAGAGATTACAAGTAAGGGAAGAAATTACCCCTAATACATGTCATAACCCTCATATCTATAAAAGATAGAAGGGAAAAGTACAAAATTATATTATTAGTCTCGTTTAAAAGAGAAAAGTAAAAAGTATTATAGTCATCTTATTTTGGACTGCTAGATTGTCTCGAGATCCGTGCAGATCATTTTTTAACATATCATTATCACAATAGCTATAACATAATTGATATAAGTTTAATACAACATGGTGCAATCAAAATATATAAAATAAAGTATAATTAAGTGTGTATCATTGATTGAAATGATAGATTATTTATTAAACTAAATGCACAATTTAATGAATTAAATGTACACTAGTACCTTATAATTTACATATATTGACCTATGGATTTATATTATTAAAAACTAAATTCACAAAAACTTAATTTTTGTAGAATGATATGCTATCATGTATAACATTCAATAGCTCTTTATTTGAATTGTGTTGATGATGTACCTTGGGGTTGTTAAAAATTGATGTCTGAAATTTGATTCGAATTGTGGCTCGGATCGAGATAAAAGAGTAGAGCTACAAGCCATGAGCTAAGATTTTGGATTGAATTTTTTTAATTGACTTAAATTCAATCCCAAACCAGCTCGAAATTGGATCATTAATAACCCTAATGATAGGTGTGAATTTAACGAATTTTGCTCGGAGATCGTTAATAACTAAAAATTTTGCATGTATCAAATTCAGATTGAAATAAACAAGCAGAGTATGAATCAAAATTTTGGATCAAATTCTTTTGACCAATTTGGAGCCGACCCAACTCAACTCAAAATCGAATTATTAACAACCCAGGATGTATCATATAGCATGAAAAAATATTTCGTTTGGACAACGAATACGGTACACCCAAATAGAAAAATCCGATGCATCACATCTGTTGTTTAGGAGAAATTATTGTGTGCGTACACCGCATGCATCTTTGCATGCGGTGTCCGATCCTGACCGTAGATCACGATGATCTACAGTCAATATTACTTCAGTTTTTTTGTAAAAAAAAAATTTTAGGTGGTGCCTACTGAAATATATCCTGATACGCTCCGGATCAGACACCGCTTACCGATCCGCATGGAATAATTTTTGGTTGTCTAGACACAATATTTTCATAATATTTCATACTCTCAAATATCCTCACTTTCCCACACCTCCTATCTTCTTCTCCGACGAGGTCAGCTTCCGATCTCTCTGCAAGTTGCTAAGATGCTCGATCTCGTTGAGAACTAAATGTTCATCTCTAGTCAAATAAACCCATTTTAATCTTCCTCTCCCCTTCCTTCCACTTCCATCATCCCTTTTAATAATCCTATTCTTCGTCTTCTCTGATCTGCAACTTGTTTCAACCATGGTTTTCCTCTGCTTTTTAATAGCTGAAACGAGCCGCTTAGAGAGGCCGCAGAACAAAACCTCGAAGAAACAACGCTTCCTCTCTCCCTCTTCCCTTCAATTTACCGAATTACTTAGCCCGTAGATGTCTGTAACAGTTAACGCCATTAAAGTCTTCTTCTTCTCCAATACATCCAAAACCAGACATTTTTCTTCCTCGAGGAGGTCAAAGATTTCATCTTTATTCTCCGCTTCCAAAACGCACGGCTTTCTGATAAAATCAGGGACGTCTGCTGATATATATGCTTGGAACATTGTGCTGGCTGTTTACGGCAGATGGAGTGGGGTTCAAGCAGCACACAACCTGTTCGATGAAATTCCTCAGCCAGATTCTGTATCCTGGAATTCTCTCATTGCAGCTTATGCACTTACAGGAAGCCATGAACAGCCATCTCGTCTGTTTCAAAAGATGCTACAAAAGAGCTTGTTCTGTAATCAGTACACACTTGGAAGTCTTCTGAAGTCAGTTTCTTCCTCCCAATTCCCACTCATGGGGCTTCAGCTCCATTCTTTTGTCATAAAAACAGGCCTCGATCAAAATGTGTTTTCAGGAACTGCTTTGGTAGACATGTATGGCAAGTTTGGTAAATTAGCCGATGCCCATTCGGCGTTCGAGTCGATAGCTCAGCCTAACACAGTCTCATGGAACACCATTATTTCAGCTCAAGCTCAACAAGGAGATCTCACTACCGCCATTTCGCTGTTTCGTGACATGGAAATGGAAGGTTTAAAACCAGATGAATCATCGTTCGCTACCTTGTTACCGTTGTTCAATGATCCTTCATGTTACAGTATGGTGGTTCAAATCCATGCTAAGATTGTTAAGTTTGGTTGGGCGGTTGATGCCATTGTGTACAATGCCACCATCACCGCTTACTCCGAATGTGATTCGCTGATCGAGTCAGAGAAGTTGTTTGGTGGCATGGAAGACATCAGAGACCCTGCAAGTTGGAATTCCATGCTTGCAGCCTATGCTCACCATGGCTTCATGGAAGAAGCAGTGAAGTTCTTCATGAAAATGCAGAAAAATGAGATTTTTCTTGATATTTACACATTTACCAGCATCATAAGTGCTTGCTTTGAATGTGGGCAGATCTGCCAAGGAAGGATTTTGCATGCATTAGTTGTTAAAAGTGGCATGGAAGGGGAACTTTCTGTTTCCAATGCTCTAATAGGGATGTACATTTGTAATATGGAGGAAGCTTTGAAGTTCTTCAATTCAATGGAGCTTAGAGATGATGTTTCATGGAATTCTATACTGACTGGATTCTCACAACATGGGTTTAGTGAGGATGCATTGAAGTTCTTTCGCCATATGAGATCGGTGAGGGCTCGGATCGATCACTACGCGTTCTCCGCCGCACTTCGTTCGTGCTCGGATTCGGCAGTGCTTCAATTGGGTCAGCAAATTCATGGCCAAGTCCTGAAATCAAGTTTTAGATCAAATAATTTTGTGTCTAGTTCACTTATTTACTTGTATTCTAGATGTGGGATCATCATCGACGCCCGAAAGTCGTTCGACGAAAGTTCCAAGGATGACTCAGTGAGTTGGAACTCAATGATTTTCGGGTATGCTCAACACGGGCATGGAGAGGTTGCTCTACATCTCTTCCATGAGATGCAAGAGCTAGGTGTGGAGGCAGATCATATAACCTTTGTAGGCCTTCTTAGTGCATGTAGTCATAGTGGTTTAGTAGAAGAAGGCTCCAAGCTTTTGGAATCTATTGAGCCAGTCTATGGGATTCGATTACGTATGGAGCACTACGCGTGCGGAGTTGATCTTTTCGGTCGAGCGGGTCGTCTTGCTAAAGCGAAAGAGCTCATCGAATCGATGCCATTCGAACCGGACCACATGATTTGGATGACTCTATTGGGTGCATGTAGAGTGCATGGGAACATGGATTTGGCTGGCCCTGTCGCGAAGAGTTTGATAGAATCAGAGCCATCGGTTCATTCTACGTATGTTATTCTCTCGAATATGTGTGCTGGATTAGGGTTTTGGGATGGTAGGGCGATGATGCAGAGGGCGATGAGGGATAGAGGGGTGACGAAAGTGCCGGGTTGGAGTTGGATTGAGGTGAATAAGAAGGTGCATTCATTCCATGCTGAAGATAGATCCCATCCACAATGTGAGGAGATATATGATGGTTTAGAAGCTTTGATGGATGAGATAGAAATTATGGATAATGAATGCAATGAGGAAAGCTATGGGATACAATGTTGTTGTTCCATCTTCTTGTAAGTTATTGTATTCTTTTCTTCAATTGGAATTAGTTATAATTTTTTTTTACTCTTTTCTAATATTCAGATGAATCAATATGGATGATAAGAATCAAGTGAAGGTGACTTTATAAATATGCCACACAATTCTTGGGTATTTGCATATCTAAGCATCTAGGTTTGATATTTATATTGTCATAACACTTTGGTGTCATAAATTTATGCATGAAATGTGTATTTCACTTTTAAAATGTTGGTAATGGTGGTTTTTCGATGTGATGTTAAAGATTTGACTGTTATGCACGTAAATATGAAAGTTTAGGAGTTAGATATGTACGTATATGACAAATTAATTTTTACATAAACGCCATCTTACTTGTGCATGAACAACAGTATTTCACATTTGAAAGTTTAAATAGTAGTATTTTTTATATGATACAAAAGATTTGGATAGCGTTAGAGTAAAAAATCAAAGTATAGGGGTTAGATATGCAAATACAAGTGTTTTGGGTGGAATATATGTAAATGGCCCAAACTATCATGTAATCAAGTAGAGGCGGGCATGCATGGAAGCTTCATCTAGTCCACCCATGCAAGCTCATCTCAAGTCAACTCAACTAACACATGATACATTATGAAATCCTTAATAACTTTTTTTTCATATAATTTTATGGATTAAATTGATATTAAATTTTACAATTTTCCCCTTTTCTCATGTCATTTTTCTTTGCAAAAATACTTTTTATATTTAATAAAAAGGCATACACATCAACCACACAATTCTTATGTGTTTACAGTTCTAACAACAAAACTTTCATATTTACATACATCACACTAAAAAAATTTATTATCACGACAAAAATATCATTATTATCAACATCCTAAAAATAAATATACGTTTTCATACATTGATTTATAACAACTTTAGCTACTCGACATAAAAATACGATAAAATATTACGTTCAGATAATGGAAATTTGAACAACGATGTGGATCGCATTACATCTCGTGTTTGTGCGATCCACACTGTCATCCGCATGTCCGATTAACCTCAAATGTTTGTGCCCTCATGGAGACTTCCAATGCACTGATCTCTACAAATTTATGCGACTAGATGACAAATGATAGACATTATCTCTGATTGGTTTTTGTATCTATGATATTTATTTGAAATAGCAAATACTATTTGTGCCTCCGGCTAGTATTTAACATGGTTTTAAAAAGCTTGCAAATCCTCTGATCAATTCAATCCAAATTCAAAATCATTTTCACATAGAATCTATCAAAATTAGCGGCTGAATCATTGACCAGATGTTGACTTTCTTTCTTATTTAAATCAAATTGATGGAGAAATAAAATTAGAATAAAAATAGAAAGAAATAGTTAAATATATTTTAAAATATTTAAAACTCTGAATAATATTCAAAATATTTAAATATTATATTTGAATTGGTAAGAATATAACTATTATATCATTTAATTTATATTAAAATACATTTAATATTTATCACACCATCAACCCCAATTAAACCATTAAATCTCCAAACTCATTTCTTCCAGTTCAATGTCAAAGTCATTCAAAGAAGCAGCTTTAAAAGTATGCTTACATACAGTCCGCCCGAAACTTGGTATTTACAAAAACAACCCTCTTTCATCCATATTTTCAAAATTCTCGCTCAAAAATACATATTCATGGTAAACCCCAACCCATATTTTTCTTTTTTATCGAATTTTGTAGTTTGATCATGACACGCGTAAATACAAATGGTTTGTTAGTTCAAAAAAAAAAAAAAATCACAACAACAACAACAAAGTCTTAATCCCACTACGTGAGGTCGACTATTGCGTCCTATTTAGTGTCATATTTTTATTCAGTTATAGTAAATTAAGATCATTTTTTATACGATAAGCCCAAGTCTTCCTAGCCCTACCTCTCTTTCTTAACACAAGTTGAATCTAAAACACTCTTCTAATCGGATCATTAGATGGTCGATGTTTAGTGTGACCGAACCATCTAAGACGAAAAAAAAAAAACACCTGGGTGATTAATTTGAAAATATCAAAGTTTTGGGGGGCCGGTATATAATCATCTCTTTGAATTAATTAGCTATTTATGATTGCAAAATAGTTAGCAAAACTAAATTGTTTAATGTATCTTATTACAAGTAAATTACCAAATGGACAAAAAACTTAAGGTCTATGCAATATATAAACACTATTTAGCTGACATGGTAAGCTCTTAGACAAGGTTTGCTGAGATCAGAAACTAAGGGCTTTTTATATAAATACCACACAACTCCTATGTATTTACATTATCTAACACCTAAACTTTACTTTTTTACATTTATACCAACCAGATCTTTCATATCAATTCAAAAATGCCATTATTTTAAGTTTTAAAAGGTGAAATATAAGTTCCATGAGGGTGGCATGCATGTAAAAATTGAAGTTTAGGACTTAGATATATAAATGCAAACATTCCAAATAATAAGTTTTTCAGCATATTTTTCTCATGAAACTCAAATACTTAAGCAAAGAAGGAAACCTGAATGTCATGATCATTTTTTCCACTGTGGTAGTCTCTGCACAATGACCTGAAAGCAAAGTAGGAATAAGAACATATCTGAAAATTAATTAAGAAAATCCCAGTAAAACAGACTCATGGAATAGCTTGTATCCCACTGCTAAATTAAATAATAATAATAATAGCTAAAATTGAAAATATAAAATAAAAAAGCGGCATTTACATACATACCACCCAATTCTTATGTATTTACATATTTAACACCTAAACTTTACTTTTTTGCATTTATGCCACCCAAATCTTCGTTTAACTTTAAAAAAGTGAATTACAGCTTTTTATGCATAGATAAGGTGACATATATGTGAAAATTGAAATTTAGGTGTTACAGAGGTAAATATATAAGAATCGAGTGGTATGCAATAAAGGGAATATTGGCATTCAGACGCAAGAAAATAAGGATATTAGCATTCAACATGAGAATTGGTTCTAGATGTGTGAAATTGTGGTTATGTAAATACCTTGCCAGAGTTTTCTTTGTTTCCCACGATAGTTTGACAAGCAAGCCTCCAAGATTCGGGTTTCTGCAAAATATTTGTAAATAAGGAAGCATAAATGGAATATTATAACTTGTTATTTTTTTTTGTTATTTATAGGATAGAGCTGTAAATCATAAAATAATAACTTGTGCCACAAAAAAAGTTGTCCTAATTGATGCGCCACTAAAAAATTTTCATCATCTGACATGAATCTCGAGGTATGACACGAATCTCAAGACGATATTTTAAGCATGAAGTATTCAAATTTTGACAAAAAGTCATCCAGAACTCTGATTTCGACAAACTTATAGTCAAATTGATCGGCTTGATGAGACGGACCTAATGATATGAAAACTAGTCCAATCCGAGTCAAATCAAGCATAGATCAAGCCATTGAACCACAGTTAAATGATTTTCGAACACATTTGAAAGATCAAAGGGTTGTCGAATATAACAAGTTTATACTCAAATCGAGCGGCTCGACAAGACGAATCAAACGAGCCCAAGATCACTCAATTCTGACATTATTAAGGCACTCAAATGTCCAGTAAACGTCGTATGATCAAGGTAAGCTCTCCGGATCGTCCGATCAAAATGATT
>NEWO01000014.1:1641427-1652545 GCA_003013225.1 Phalaenopsis aphrodite
CAGATCCCATGGTTTTTCCCTTATAGGCTTTCCACGTAAAAACTTCTAGATTAGTCACTATATTTTCTTTTTCATTTGAGTGTGTGCAGAATTTTCGTACAACGCTAAAACGATAATCTGTTACTCTACCGCCACGAGTTTTCTGGCACGCATCAGTTTGGCGCCATCTGTGGGAAACGAAGTCTTGTTCGGCATTGTCTTTAACTCTAAGAAGTTGATCCCCTACTTCATTTCCCAATGATGTATATCATCCAACTGGATAAGGAACATCCTTTACGTCTTGAAGATCTTCTTAGAAGCATTCTTCCAGGATGGGGGGCAACCATCACTGTAGTCTCAAAAGTTTGTTCATATCAACGTCCCGGGCACGACTGTGGTGGGGAAGTCATCCCATATTTTATTTAGATTACAAGTCTTCGAGAATCTATCATGGACTGGGGGGCAATCTTCACTGCAAAAAACGCTTCCTCAGTGTCCCCTCATCGTACTGGAGTTCCTCTTTAGCTAGACCAGGAAGCTGATCTCTTCAAGGCCCAATACTTGTATTGTTTTACAAGCTTGTATGGAAAATACTCCCACTAGGAGAGCAAAAGATTAAAAAGCAGCAACTAACAAGTTATCAAGTATTTTATTGAGTATGACTGCAACCAGATTTCTAAGAAAATATACGGTCCATTGCAACCTACGTCATTAACTCGAGAAACGCAGAGCATCTCTGACACCTTATTCTAGGCTTAATCGATCCCAGGGACTGGATTCAACCTCTTCCATTAGAGACTACAGTTGTCAAGCAAAAGCTTCGACATACAACCTCGGATAGGTCAAAAATTCTTGGTGGATTTTCTTCCATCTCTTCCATAAAAGGTTACGATCGTCAAGCAAAAGCTTCGACCAACAACCAAGGATATGTCAACCATCCTTAGTGAATTTCATATGACTCTGTTCATTACAAGTTAATACAGTCAAACATCTATAGTTATACAACTCAGAACTGGTTTACATCCTTATTGGATTCTCCTTCCAACCATGCTCCTGAAAGTCAAGCTCAAGAGACAAGACTCCCATGCCCCTAGAAGACAAGCACAAGAGGCAAATCTTGATAGGATGTTAGCAGTGGACATGGTGCTCACTAGAACTATTCCATGAGAGCAAGTGGTTGACAAAGTCTCTACATGAAGACCTCAGAAGGCAACAAGACACAGAAGATACTGGTTCAAGCTCTTATAAGGCATAAGTCGAAGGGGGCACAACCTCAGAAGGCTTGAACCACAAAAACCTCAGAAGTAACGTAAAAAACGTACAAAGAAATACATTATCTATAAATGTTACATCAGATGACTGAAAAGACTACAAATACCAACAAAAGGGCTACAACAAATCAGCTCATCTTCGAGCAGAGTTGACACCGCAACTCTGCACCGTAGCTCAAGACCGCAACTCTGCACTGTAGCTCAACATCGCAACTCTGCACCGTAACTCAGCACTACAATTCTGTGTCGCAACTCTGCATTGTTGCACCGTAGCTCGACACTGCAACTTTGCACCGTAGCTCGACAACGCAACTCTGCACCGTAGCTCAGGATCACAACTCTGCAGGTAGCTCAGCACCGCAACTCTGCACTGCAACTCTTCACCACTGCGCAAAATGATTTTCTTCTGAGAAATCCTGAATCAGCTGAGCACTCCACACCTACCTTCTTTCATGACATTGGACATCCAACGCGTCGTGTCACTGCGATAATTCGTTATCACACCTCCTCACTGCCACAACACATTGTTGCGTTGCAACGCGTCGCCCCGACGCACCATCACAATGTGTCACCGCGCCGCAAAACGTCACCGCGTCACACCTCCACAATGCATCACGACATCACAACGCACTACTGCAAAGCGTCTCATAACCGATCATCATCGACCTCCGTCAACCGTCATCGATCACCACCAACCAAACGCTATGGGTCAACGTAGTAATCTGAAAAATATAGTTACCCTTTCCCGTTTGTGGGATAAGAAATTTCTGTAATCATCAATCAATAATAGATTTTCGCAACTCGGTCAGACAGCGTGGTTTTTCCCTTTATGGACTTTTCACGTAAAAACTTCTAGAGTAATCAGTCTTTTCTTTTTCATCTAAGTGTGTGCAGAATTCTTGTACAATGCTAAGGCGATAATCTGTTACTTTACCGCCGCAAATTTTCTGTCACGCATCACTAACCATGACTTAATTTTGATGCAAGAGGGTTAACTAAAGACGAAATTTTTGTCCTTTATCGCTACTGGCTGCAATCAACTGCTAAAGTCAACATGGATCTGAGTGAGCGAGTCGAATCAACCAAGGCCAAGACCAATCAAGTTGAAATTTATCAGAAGAGATTACATCAATATAATTTCTTTGCTTTAGACAAACATTGTCCTAAAAATCTAAGCATTACAAAACAAGCCAAGAAAAAGCCTATTAATAAACCATTAGATCATTCAAATGGAAGAATTTGGTTATATGGATTTGCCACTAGATTTTCATGAAAATTCTAGAAGAAAACTTCACATCTTCCACCGTTGTGATAAGTTCCTCCATCTTCAACAAAGTTTTTATCAGCAATTGAAGCCCTCATCATGGCCATCCCCTTGGTCATCACCCACTATCATCATCCACTATAACTTCCCTTGCTTGTTTGGTTTTCATCAGTAGTGCCCATATTTAGAGGTGACCATTCGATCGATTTGGATGGATAGGTTTTTAAATTGGTCGAATCGATTGCAACAGATATCCAAAATCCGTGAAACCGAACCAATTAAAATTTTGATAAAGCCAAATTGAAATTTAATTTGGATTAAAAGGTTCTGAAATTTAGTTATTACTTAGAGCTTAATTATGAACAAACATCAAGAATTATATACATCATGTATGAGATCAATTTAATTTCACAAATCCTCCATTTAACTTTGAAACGGCTGTTTGAGGAATGGATGGGGACAAATGTCTGTGAGACGCAAAGAGACAAATGCCCGACTGAATCAATGCTTTCAAATTCGATAATATGATTAAGGCTGAAAGTGAAGACTAGTGAGACTTTTGAGATTCTTCTCTCTTTATTCTTTCATTCATAGTTAAAGGATAGATGGGAGCAAGAAGCATGGGTCAACCATCATCGAAAGAGGGACTAGTATTTTGACGGTAGAGGGAGCCAGGCCTATACCTACCACTGACTCTTAACGGGGGGAGTCATCTTTGTCAGTTTGATTATTGAGGAGATTCATAAGGCATTCTTATGTTGGCTACGACTTTTGATCCACGAGATCCTTCTCTAGGGTTTTTCTACTCCAAAGTGTCCTTCCCAAAAATATCCCGGTCATGAGCGAGAGTCATCTTACACTTTCTTTACAGATATCCCAGTCATGACTGAGTCATCTTACACCGACTTATTTGATTAAATAAAAATTAAAACCAAACCAATAATCAAAAACTGAATATTGAGATTTTAAAAGCAAAAAGCATAAATGAATTTTGAAACCGAACCGAATCAAACTTGTTAGGTCTGATTCGATTTTCGGCTTTCACCGAATAATACACACCCCTACTCATTCTAACTTATGATCAACCCAATAATTGCTTCTAAGCTTTTGTTATTAAAACCTTTGGGGCCCCAAAGTCATCATTGTCTTAATTAGCCGCAACTACCATACTTAAGATTGGTTGTTATCGCCATTGCCACCATTGAGCTTGTTGCTATAATTGCATTTGGGTCACTTGCAGCCGCCGCCTTTTAGTTCATTATAATCATTTTCTCCAATTTATATTAGTCATCCCTCATTAACTAAAAGCACTAGCTTTGACTCACTACCATTGCCACCTCTAGATAATCACAATCATAATCTTCTAGCTCGTCACAATTACCTGCATCGATTGAAACTTAACGATGAAGCCTCCTAATGCAATATGATACAAATACCCTTCTAACAAACCTAAAAAGGGTGATATCTTGTATTTCATTCCAAGATAATGAAATCCATTCAAGTAAGGCTTTATAGTTTTTCTCTTTTTTTGAAGTAAAATAAAGCTCCTCTCACTTCCCACAATGCTAATCTTTTGTATCTTCGTGTTTATGAAAAGAAAAAAGTAAATGAAATCAACCATCAGTCTCCTCTGATTTACTGCACATAAGTTTGTTCAAGAACATACCTTCTTCAAATAACGCTTCTCAGTGTCCGTCTTTTCATTCAGTAGATCCTTTCCATCAATAATCTGAAATTTTAATATATATATATATATATATATATATATATATAAGAAAATTTTGATGAAATAATTTTAGAGAATAATGCTTTGATAGAATGAAAAACAGGCAGTGTAACGGAAGGCAGCAAAGTAGGAGGAAAATGAATAAGTGCAACAAATTTACACTACATTTAAAAACAAAAGTAAAAAAAAAAATTGAGATACAAAACAGCATTCAACAAATTGTTTTTTTTTTTTCTTAAAACAAAATAAATTGCCAAGATTGTTTGATTTAATGTATAGCACAATGAATGCATTGTTGTATGAGCTCTTAACACAACTAATTAGACAAATTGTAGTAATATTATTGCTATTCAGAGATAAGAAAATCATGACAAGGTTTCATCAGTTAACAAAATAACTATGTAAATTTTTTATTGGACTATTAATAACCTTCCACTGAATTAAAAGTTGAGACATCAACTAATTAGAACTACATATAAACCTGATACCCTACTTACGTGTCTGTGAAATAATTAATCAATATATATCAGCTACCAGTGATTTTTATACCAAAAAAAGCATTCAAGAAGAAATAAACATTTCAATAGAAGATTCAACAGATTGGTTCAGCTCCCTTTTGAGGATTTTATGTGAACCCTATTTTATGTGGTGCAAAATTTTAAAGCACGTTTATACATTTAAATCCACGTACATCTCATCGCTGACCTTTCCTGCGCTGGAGCAAAACCAATGCAACCGCTCATCCCCATCCTAATGTGCCCACTATCACTACACAGAAGATCTTGCAACTCCTATCGAGTCTCTCCCTTGACCCAGTACTTTCGAGCCAGCTAGGCAATGATTTGAGTGACTTACACGTCTCCTCTACCTTATGGCACATGGTTATCTGGTTACTGGCTCTCTCTTATGTCACCTTGCCCAACATTATCATTTAGCCTCATTTCCCTTTTTTGCCCTCATATACTTCCTTCTCAAGCTACTCTCATATGGTGCAATTACTCCATACCTTGTAGATCAAGTGATTGCCACATCCTTGTTTACCACTTCGACAACAACCTAACATGCCCAAGAAACAAGCCATGTCAACCACCTTCCTGCCCATACCTTAGATATTATGAAACATGTGGCACTCAATGTCAAATGATCGAGTAGTGCCCCATTATTAGCTGATTACCTCACGATCTACGACATACATCTACTCACTAGCAACTAATGTTTATGGGTGTTATCCACCTGCATTGAATTCCATGAGCCCACCATGCTGCTAATAATGCTCAGGCCACTGCCATGTAGCTGCTAAATAATGGTGTTTCTCACTGCAATTGAGCGATCTCTTGCCATACGCTTCATGTGATGTCCTATATGACATTATGATTGGAGATTAAATGGCTTATCCAAAAATTACATATATGTCATCTCTTTGTCCCCAAACTCACATGTTTTTGCTTAAATATTGTCCTTTGTGCACCTAACACAAAAAAAAGCCTTTTTCATACCTTAATAGTCTTTCTAGTCATGTAATTAGCAAGAATTTTCAGGTAAAGAGTTGTGCACAAGGATTGTTGTGGTATATATATATATATAGAAAAAATAGAAGAACGTTCTTTGACGAAGCGAAAAAATAAAAGGAGAAAATTCACACCAGAAAACACTAACACAGCAGAACACACAGATTTAAGTAGTTCAACAAATTGCCTATGTCCATGGAGTTGCAGATTATATTACTACTTGAGGAATTTACACCAGTCGATCGTCTCGACTTACAAAAGGGATCTCTCACTTCCCTGCTCTCTCTTCTTCCCTCTCTACATCGAGATACACCGAAAAAGATAAACTTAAAAGAGAAATAAACCCAATTTTTCTTCTGTCACAAGCTACCAAGAAGAAGAAGCCAAGAGAGAACAATCTTTTTCTTCTTTCTTCTTCCTTCTGGTGCAAGAAACTACTGCTTTCCTTCTCTTTCTTATTCTGTAGAAGCTTTCTCACCTGTAGCAGTTGATCACACCGAAGGGGAGGAGAGGAGGCTACTATTCAAGACATAAAAAGGAGCGGGACAGTGTCGATTCGCAAAACGACAGAAGAGGCGGAAACAGTTCGCGACAGAGGGAAGCGGGAGCGGTTCGCGAACAGCAGGGTCGCGACCTTTCGCGGTCGAGAACAGTGAGCGGGAGAGGGATCGCGATGTTTCGCGATCGGGAGTGAGAATTGGCGGACGAGAGCGGGTATAGATCTCCACATTTAACAAATCTCTCACTTGGAGACAATACACAGACTACAACTTCTTCTTCCACAAACTGATATCCTCTACTGGCGGCGTCGCATTTTTCTTCAAACATGAATCATCCACCTCTGCAACTCAGAGCCTTTGTCTTCACACCAGAAGACCAACTGAAGCTGCGCACTGCTTCAGTTTCTCAACAATAACATCCTTAACCAACATATCAGCAGGTTCAACATAATCTTGCACCTCCAAGCTATTTCTTGGGTTACTCTTGTATCTGTTTACCACTCGCACTGCATGGACAATATTCTACCTACTGAAAGTCTTTTTCAACAAGTCTAGCCTTGTACCTCTTACTGTCACCAAGCTCTGTCTTCACCCGGTACACCCACTTGTTGTTTAATGTCTTCTTCATAGGTAGAAGTTTCGTCAGTTTCCTCTTGCTCGAATTTTCATCTTGCAAGATTTCTTCACAGCTCTGTGGTTCTCCACCATCTGTCTGTGGAACAATAGGAATGAGTGTCTGATACACCTAAAATATATAGTGTTTTTAGATGCATTTTTATACCTATTTTTAAGATATTGGGCTTCAATAGAAGATATTTATGTGTTTTTCTTTCATGAACAAGTAAAAAGGTTAAAAATACTAAAATGATTGAAAAATGATCAAATTTAGAGTAAATAGGTGAAAATTGTGCTAGAGTGTTTTGGAGCCTAAACGTCATATCCGGTGCTTAAGCGCTGGTTAAACAGAGAAGGCCGCGCCTAAGCGCCAGAGGCCCTGCGTTTAAATGCCTGAGGTAGTTATAAAGCGGTTTTCTTCATTTAGTCGAATTTTGAAGAGATGTTTCAGGCATCTATTGGCTAAAGAGAGTGGTTATGACCACTAGAAATGAAAATATTATTAAAAAACTTATGAAAGGAGACATCATTTAGGGAATACATCGAATTGGGACATTTTGAAGAGTTATCAAAGCACCTCTTGAAGATTTATAAAAGAAGGAAGTTAGAGATTTTTTAAAGTGTGCTTGAAAGTTTTGAAAAAGTGTTGGAAAGAAGAGATTTTTGGAAAGATTTTCAGACATCACAAATTTACTTTATCATTTTTGTTTTTAGTTTATTTTAAGAGTGTTGTAAAAGAGAAGAGATTCAAAGGAACTTCAAGAGTTTGGTGGAGGATTTGAGATAAGTTTTTATCTTCTGTTTTGAACTACTTCTGGTTTTAATTGAGATTTTTTGTTGGTCTGACAATGATTTCTACTTTTAAACTAAAGTGTAGTTTTATTTTCTTCATGAATTCTGAGTAATTTTTTTTATCTTTCTCCTTAAAATGATAAATAATTAAAGTGTTGGATGGAAGTTGGGGAGAGTATTGATCTTTAATTTTGGAAAAAGTTGTGACGATTTAAATCCATGAACTTCATTTACTTCTTGATTTGGCCTATCCAGATGTTAAAATTTGTTGCGAGAACATGTAAGAATTGGGCTGGTATTATCTCAGTCAACAATTGAAAAGAATCACATGGGGTTGTATGAATGAGAATGTAATTCATATGATTTAGTGCAAATAAATAGAGAAATAATCTTTGAAAAGTGTAGAGTTAGAAGACTTTAAAGTGAATAGTTAAAGCCCCCAACTTGGTTTATTGTTTTAGGTTATGATACGAGATGTTAGCCCCCAGGTGGAGGAAATCGAGAGAACTCTAGAGTGAGAGCTGATATCTTCTCTGTTTAGTTTTTCTTCAGAACTATTTAAACTTTAAATTAGAAAATGTTCTTTATAGCATCTCTAGTAAGGATAAATAATATAATTGCTCCTATTTGACACAACACAATTTGCATATTCTTACAACAGAATTCATATGTTTATTACTGATTCATGATAAGAAGAGATATATTTTCAAATTAGTGTTTTTCTTTTACATAAACTCAAGTTATCTTTTAAATTATTATTATTTTGTCAAAATATCAAAAATACCAAAAAGATTTGAATTTTAATTACTGTGAATACATCTCTAGTTTAAGTAATTGTCTTTTTAAAATAAAAAAAATTCTGTTCAATAGAGCAAATTGCATAATTTTCATGTAGATTCGATAATTAGGTCTTAATCAAAAAATCATATATTACTTGATAACGATATGTATGCTTGCGTAGTATCCAATATATAAATTAAATAGTTAAATTTTTATTTTCTTCATGATCAAGTTTTGACTCTGTTGCAAAGTAAGGAAATATAAGTGAAAATATAATCAGATACATTGTTATATTGTTGCATATAAGTAGTTATCGGAGATCAGTGTCCCGAACTCACTCTCTACCACATTCAACGTTTCTCCATCTGCCAGATATAGTTTCCCAAGGTCACCTGCAACATAATTTCACATCAATTCCTAATTGAATGTTGTAAGAAAAGAAGTCTCTGAATTCAATATCTAGTTATCAATAGAACTATGAACTGCCAGCAGTAGTGCATCTTGTATTCCTTCAGATACCACATTTGCACTATCATTTTTCATCTTCTTGGGATTTCTGCAGTTCTTCTTTATGTGGCCAGCCTTGCCACAATTACAGCAAGTTGCCCGCTGACTAGATTTTAATTTTTATCTCTCTATTTGAGTTCGTGTCATGTGATCTCGCTCTGAAATCAACATTCAGTGCTGAACTCGAACCTGAAATCTCGTCAGAATCTTTCCTGCGTACCTCCTCAGTCAAAATCAAATCACGAATATCATCATATTTCAGTTTAGATTTACTTGCAGGTGTTGAACATTGAAATCAAAATTAATTTCAACAGATGACAATTGATTTGTGATAGTATTGAAATCATTCCGATGTTGAGCAACTGAAACGTCTTCTGTCATCTTCAAACTAAATAATTTGTTCATCAAGTACACCTAATTATTCGCCGATGGCTTTTCAAACATACCTGATAAGGCTTTCATGGGATCTGCAGTCGTCTATTCTTTGACGACGTTGTGTGCAACGGACTTCGATAGGGTCAATCGAATAACTCCCAGAATCTGTCGATCCAATAGATTTCATTCAGTCTCATCCATCCTTTCAGATCTTTTTCCTAATAACGGAAGATGAAGTTTCTTCCCATAGAGATAATCATCTATCCGCATTCTTTAATAACCAAAATCTATGTCATCAAACTTCTCGATCCCTAAAACCTTCACTTCACCTGCAGTCATCATCTTTCCATAGATTCGAAACCAAAGGTCTCTGATACCAGTTGTTGTGCTATATATATATAGAAAAAATAGAAGAACAACCTTTGATGAAGCAAAAAAATAGAACGAAAAAATTCACACCAGAAAATACTAACACGGCGGAACACAGATTTACGCGGTTCGACAAATTGTCTATGTCCATGGAGTTGCAGAGTATTTTACTACTTGAAGAATTTACACCAGTTAATCGTCCCGATTTACGAGAGGGATCTCTTACTTCCTTGCTCTATCTTCTTCTCTCTTTGCATCGAGATACACCTAAGAAGATAAACTTACAAGAGAAATAAACTCAATTTCTCTTCTGTCACAAGCCACCAAAAAGAATAAGCTAGTGGAGAACAATCTTCTTCTTCTTTATTCTTCCTTCTACTACAAGGAACTACTGCTTTCCTTCTCTTCCTTATCCCATAGAAGCTTTCTCACCTTTAGCAGTTGATCACACTGAAGGGGAGGAGAGAAGGCTACTATTTGCGACATAAAAAAGAGCGGGGCGATGTTGATTTACGAAACGGCAGAAGAGGCAGGAACAGTTCGCGACAGAGGGAAGCGGGAGCGGTCCGCGAAAAACAGGGTCGCGACCTTTTGCGATCGGGAACAGGGAGCAAGAGCGGGATCGCGATGTTTCGCGGTTAGGAGTGGGAACTAGCGGACGGGAGCAGGGTATATGTCTCCACATTTAACAAGGATGTCACGATGGTGTTACGAAGGAAAAATCTTCGCTCCAATCGCCTCAACTTGCTGCTTTTACGGTTTTAAAAAGATTCTATTTGAGTGATATCAGAGATTATGTTATCCATTAATTTCAATTATCAAACATATTAATTCACAATTCAAATTAGATTTATACCTCATTATTATCACCTCTTCATTGCAATATATGTTAATGAAATAAAAATCACAAACTTTCATTTTCTACATTTACTGTTATCTTTTAAACTATTTAAAATACTATTCCCAAATGCATGGATCTAATCCGTAAAATACTACAATGTTTGAAATACTATATCATTTAGTCAACCACTAAATCAAATACATTTGGTATTATCCACATAAGCGAGGATTTTATGTTTGCATCTTTATTAGCTTTAAAGTCTTAGTAAAAAGACTTTGATCATAAAATCCCCGCATTACACTTCGACAACTAAAGAGTATCAAATTCTTCACATAAAAACATAGAAAATGCTATCAATGCATTATCAAAATTGATCTTTCTTTATGGTCTCATGCATTCATTTCACTTTTCGACTGGAGTCATCGTTTCGTCGTGGCAAACTACCTAATAAACCATTTGCCCAACCCCACACTCCGTGTCTCTTCACCATATGATCAACTCTTTGGTTCACCCCCTAATTATTCCAACTTGTGTGTTTGATTTCCTTGGTCACCAATGGCTTTGCCCTTACACCATCAATAATCTTAAACC